>JAOWAW010144938.1:0-10498 GCA_028565695.1 Nicola tetela | reverse complement strand
TGACTGTGGAATACTAAAAATCCTCGGTAGTATACTTAATAGTATGCTATACTGAGACCAATGACTGTGGAATACTAAAAATCCTCGGTAGTATACTTAATAGTATGCTATACTGAGACCAATGACTGTGGAATACTACGTTTCAAAAGGCAGGGAATGCCCCTTCAAATTTCGTCAAACTTTATAGTTTAAGTAAATATATATTCCACTGATTAGCTGTAATTATCAGGAGCTAAACAACATGTATGCAAACCTAGACTGTAAACTATTAGAGTGTGGAATGAAGAAGAGCTGGCTTGGACGCCACAGTAAGCCATGAACCAGTGTGAGAATATTAGCAAGTCAGGAAGGAAGAGCGAAAGGGAGAAAGACAAGACCGTAGGCCAGCACCAAATGATGACCAACCACAGCAAAAATTCAGCCCAGGCCTGAACATGTAAACCGCTTTTGAAGTATACTCTTGGTCCCAATCATACTGTTAAACAGAAGGTTTGCACTCTCCGTCGCGCATGGGGCATGGCGCACTGGTACTTTAGCATGAGCTGATCGATTGTCGCAGCTGCTACGCTCTTCTAGATGGAGGGAGCCGTTGTATCGTAGCTCAGTGCCATTGGGGAAGCCATACAGGAGAGCGAGTTTGATCTCATCTAGTCAGCCAGATCGCGGCAGAGATCAAACCCATGGCCGTTTCATGGGCATTTGATCGTACACACTGCATGCAATGCATATGGAGTTACGGGCCCGTTACGACGCTGCCAGTCATCATTATACATCATTATACATATTATACGTATTATACAAGCATTCCTCGTGGGGCGGGGACACGCTGCTCTAGCACCACTGCTGAGTCCTTCACTACTGAGGATCACTTGTGGCCTTGCTGCCTAGCCTGCCAGAAACTCTTATTGGTACTTCTTCACTCTACCCAATTCTCTTGCATTTGAAATTCAGTAAATTGCCAAACCCATCTGCAGAGTTACTATTGCGGTAAGAACATTCAAAGACTATACCAGTTACGAGTCATGATCGGTAGTAGATCTGCATTCCTGAGCCGTGACATTGTCAAAACAGCTGGCCATATACCATTCTCAATCTGAACTTGTAACATCAACCAAGGCAAGTGCCAGGCTTCTAGCGGTAGTCATCGTGGCAAATCACGTCACAGGGAAAACTCCGTACCAACCACTCGTCACAGTCAGTGCCAACCAGATGCTTAAACCTTCCAACTACCACTGAGAACGGAGCAACACAAGCGATTCCAAAAAAAATCGAAAAATCCAATGTCTGCAGCGGTTGTTTGAACGTAAAATTACAAAATGCAGTTTTCTGCGAGTCCGGAGGGCATGCTCTGAAACAGTTTTTTCATCAAACTATAACTGATATGGACAAGGGACAAACCCAAATCAGTGATACACGGTCGAACGTACTTACTTAACGATCATGACAAATCTTTTCAACTTTTTTGCCAGTCATCTTATTCTCTAAAGAGCAAGTACGCAACAGCAGGAACTTTCAAGCTTGGCGAAGTTGATAAGTGAGAACAGTTCAGTCACAGTCCGGGTAAGGAAAGAAAGACAGAATAAAGTGAGGTTAGAGAAATGAAGGAGAGATCATCCTGTTCAGTAAACAAAAAGATAAGAAAGACGAAATTATAGCCGCTAAGCACATTATTGAAGCCACAGACACTTTTATATGCCTGTACATAACACACCGAGGAGAGAGAGAACAAGCTCGTGTTAATTGATGAACCTTTTCTCACCAGTGTTCCCATACAGTAACATGGTCTTTTCTGGCAATTTCCTTTTCTTCAAGCAAATGGAGGAGGTTTGGAATAGCTTATGGAGATGAAGAAAGGTCTGCAAATCAGTGGAGGGCGAAATAGTTTCCTGTTCCCATATGAACATCGGTGAGATATGTGTAGTAAATATCCAAAAAAAGACAATCTCTTCCTTTACTCCTTCTCGCTCTGTGCATATTTCCATCGTGAATTGTCAAGTGTTTGGCAGCATAAAAAGTGGTATAAACGTGGCAGACACAACAACTACTAGTCCTTGTGATTTCTCAGAATCACTGTTGTCATGGCAACCTTTCATGTATCTGCTAATGGCCTAAAAGCAGAACGCAAGTTGCAATTCTATAAAGTCCGTAAAGCTACAGCTCCGCATATGTGTTAAAATTTTGCCTCGCGGCTGGTTGTTACTCTGTCAGTTTGGACAGTCTTCCTTATCCAGCTGTTATCTGGTGGGATAAATGGTTTTGTCTGGATATTGTGGATACCACTGGGAAAGTTTCGTGTCCTATTTGGTACGTGGAAATTTCCATCACCTCAATTACAAATAGAACTACTCCTTTGAAGGTTTCTCGAAATGTTGCTCTAAAGAATCATGACAGACGGGAGCAGTTCTATGGTAAGCGGACACTACCAAAGCGGACATCTAGGTTTGTCACACTTGCCGAAGCTGTTGAGGAACGGCTAGTTCTTGGTCAGCTACGGCCAATGTAGTTGTCTTGCCTCCTGAAAGTGGAGATGCTAATATCGACAGTGATGTGGAAGATCTACCAAATAATCTTGCCGAAGATGATAGGCTTCAAATGGAGACTGCGGGTGAGCTGGAAGATCTTATGAATGAAGACAGCAGTAGTGATTTCAGTGATGAGTGTCAAGTTAGGAAACCTTAAGCTAATTTGTGGCAAGATGAGATGCCAAAGTGGAAAAAACGAACTAATTTTGATGTGACCTTTCCCAGTGCTGAAATCCCTTCTTTGGCTGACAGCTATCCAGAACCGATGGTATCTACCCCTTTCTACCTGTGGAAATGCATATACACCAGTGAAATGAGTCGTCATCATGGTTGTTGACCAGGCTAATCTCTATGTGGGGCGTGACAGGAATGGCACACAATTTACATTATCTACAGCAGAGCTGGAAAGGTTTCTTTGTATACTACTGTTATCTGGCCATCACACACTTCCTGGAGAGCAAGACTACTGGTCCTCACAGCCTGATTTGCATGTTCCTGTAGTTCAAGGTGCAATGAGCCAGAACAGATTTACAGCTATCAAGCAATACCTCGATTTCGCTGACAACCAGCAGCTCGAAGTCGGAAATAAGGTAGCTGAGGTTTATCTGCTATATGAATCCTTAATCAGGCAGCTGGTCAAGTGGAGTGTTTCTCACAAGCCTCTGGGCGTTGATGAATCAGTGGTGCCCTAATTTGGCAAACACAGCGCAAAGATGTTTATCAATGGGAAGCCAATTCGCTTTGGGTACAAAATTTGGGGTCTTTGTGGAAATGATGGCTTTCCATATCATTTGAAGATATACACCAGCAAGGAAGAGGGCCGACAGGCTGGGCCTCTTGGCTCTAGGATGGTACATCATATGCTTTCTGTTATATTGAGCAGCACTCAGTGATGAGCAAGCATGAATTATTTTTTGACAATTTCTTCAGCAGCTACAAATTGTTCACAAGCCTTGGTGATTGTAATGTCCAGGCCTACAGAACTATTTGAGAGAACAGAACATCTGGTGCAGACGTCAACAACAAAGATCTCATCCCTACAAAAGGAACTGAAGAAGAAGGCACGTGACATACATGACAATCCTAGCAACGGATTGGTCTGTGTGTGCAAATGGAACAACAATTCTGTGGTTATTGTTGCCAATAATGAAGCACACTTGTCTGCCAGTTGCTAAAGTGAAGCATCATGTAAAGAGGGTGTCAAACACTCTGGTCCTTCAGCCCCACCTCATTGGCTTGAACAACAAGGGAATTGAAGGTGTTGATCTGTTTGGCCTGCTTCTGGGTTCATACCGCCCTTAGATTCGTGGCAAGAAGTGGCACTGGCGGTTATTTACAAACTTTTCTGAATGTGATTGCTGTCACAGCTTGGCACCTGTACTGCGATGCACACAAAAAGCCAATGTCACATCTTGAGCTCTGTTGCCACATAGTTCTTTCTTTCCTACAGTATGAAGGCAAAGTATCAGCAACACACAGCCCCTGTTTCAGACCTCCCATTTCTGTCCGCTATGACAACATCAGTCATACCAAGGGGCCTTGTACACACAGAATGTGCCGTGTATGCCAGCTAGAGGAACACAAGATTTAAGAGCAGAAAGTGCAACACCCATTTACACTTTGGAGATCATGGCACCATATGCAGTCAAACATATCGTACTCTACCTTGTTAATAACTTTGCATATTCACACTAGCTAAGCTGTAGCAAATTTCCTCAAAGTCTATTTATCTATTTAGCAATTAAATAATTTAATGTAATTATTTTAATCGATTTATTGTGTACCTGAATGTTGTTAATCCCACTTCTACCAAATTTAACCTGAACTCACCGTTTGCTGAATCATTCAGAATATAAGTGTTTGTTTATTGTATTCTACCAATGTTTACCACATGGGAATATGCCCATAAGTTTGTGGTTTCTGATTGTAGCTCAGCCAATTTGCAACACACCTTATTTAGACCAATATTAGCAAACTGAGGGAAAAAATTGTACCAAACATTGAAACTTCTATGCTTGGTGGGAAGAATGTTATGTGATGAATTTGTATTTCTCTCAGTGACTTGCCAAAGTTGTCTTGAAGCAAACAATTCTTTGAGGGAATTCAACGCTTTGTCCCAGTCATCAGTTGGACAAAGCTTCATCTAACACCCATGCCTTGACTCACATCTGAGTAATGTCGTGTGACAAATGCAAAGAAAACTACTGGACTCTATTGCTGTGCTTGCCGCACCAGCCAATTTGATCATTGGCGCGTATACTATCCAGCACGTAACGGAAGTGACAATGTAACCAAAGCAGCCAATGCAAATCAAGGCTTATAAAGAGGCAGCTTGTTCCGCGGCCGGTTGACAGATGTACGCTGCGGTCCATCTATTTGGTGGCAAGTAACACGAGGACTATGTGGATTTGATAAAGCAACTGTTGAGGCTTACAGTCCTCCATTACGTTCGGGTCCTGAAGAACTCGTTGTTGACGACAAACTCAGGGAAGACCTGTTATATCGGCAGTGTCACGCTAACCGTAGCATACGCTTTCTTGCTCACTGTTGGCATGCTACGGAAAATGCACACACAGACACACACAGTCACAGGCAGATAGACAGACATACAGACAGACGGACACACACACACACACACCAACTTGGTCGGCCCCTAGAACCCTGCGTGCCGAACGAGCCAGCAAAAACAGGCAGCGACGTGCACGCGTGAGTCTATTCTTCAGCGACGTCCGGCCGACGACCAAGTTTACCTGACTGCGCTGGCAGCTCGATTCCAGTACCCCACATTGATTCTGTTCTACAAAATCAAGGCTAACCTTTCACCACTGTAATTTACGTCTGCTTTTAATGCAAGCAACAAATACAACCTGCGATCAACAGTACGTATACCCTGTGCCACTTGTGAGAAGGCAAAGGTCACTGTCAATTCCCTCCGGCTGTTATGCTACAGAACGCATTACCTGCTATTGTTCAGGAGTCCAAAATTTTTGTTCTTATATATAAAAAAAAAATTAAGAAGCGTCTAAAAGACCATTAATTTTTAAGAAAGATTATACCTGAGTGGCTTCGCAGGCTTCCTTCAAGTTTTGTATATTTTGTTTTGATTACTGTCCTCGTAATTAGCCTTCGTCTTTATTTTCTCAGTATCGCTATTTCTTCCTCAGCCTACTTCTTCTCTTCCCTTCTTTTTATTGGATAGTAGTTTGACAAGGATACTATACCTTTTCTACAGTCGTGCCGAAACGTATAAAAAAAGCTACTAGGATAGGAATATATATAAAAATAGCTTGTTCTTGCACTAAATTGCATTTGATATTCTGCCACCATATGCCAACGTCAGCAAACGCACAATGTCCTCCATTACTGTGCATTGTCAAAATGGCTGAAACAATTGGCTAAATGTCCCTTGACAGTGTTTTCCACGATGTTTAGGTTTAGGTGATGGAAGACTGAAAGGGAAAAGAGGGGTTCCGGTTCAATTAGACTCTTCTGCCACACTTTCGGACAGTGAATGGTCTCCCTGAGAGATCTTCTAAGAGTTGAAACCGTTCAAGTGCTAGTACATGCACTTCGAAGTGAAAAATGAAAGAGCTTTTACAAAATTTTTGAGCAACAGTCGAGCACAAATTTTAAGCGTTCCCCAGTATGTACATATCCCTAGTTTAGGGAAATCGGAACGGTGCGTTGCTGTTTCCTGGCGCCTGTACGGAAGATAAACCCCTTCGTATATTTAAAAAGGAGTACATATAGATCTTACGGCGATCTCGATTTATGTAGCGGGATCTGGGTATGAGTACGTTTGCTCACTTGAAAGTCGCGCCTCGTTTGGTACTGCGCCTCCTTAAAATGTCTACAGAGTCGCACTGGCTAGTTTCCTAGCAACAAAAGGGCCACGGTCAGACAGCCATGGGCGTCTACTTTCCGCAAATACCTTTTTTGTTGAAATCGATTCAGGCACTCCAGAGTTCTGTCTTCGCAAAGCTAAGGACCTGAGGTGGGTACTATAAGGATCTGAGGTGGGTACTCGTCGAATTCTCTGTCGAGAAGAGTGTTTTCTTGCGCCCAAGCGGCCTCGGTAGTGCAGGAGGCTTGCATGGACGCAGGGAAATCTCATCGAGCGCTGGCTCCTCGTTTTTGGCGGGATTTTTGGTGTTCTTGAAGTCATTCCACCACGTGGTGCGTGCAGCATGTAGTCTGATGTTCTCTGATGTTGTCATGTGGCTCTGTCGTCTGGCTCTTGTTGTCTGTATGTGCTTTTCTTTGGTTAGCGATCGTCAGGGGATGTCCGTGCACCGCGATGAGCAGTGGCAAGCGTGGAGCGTGGGTTGGGCTTGTGAGTCCCGGAAGACGTGTCTCAGTCAATGGGGGAACGATCATGGAAGGTTGGGAGGTAGCAGGGCAATTAGTCTTACCTGGCTACCATGGGCAGCGGTTGGTGCAACTTTTAGCGGAGGAACAGTGTACTGTTTCACTGAAGGTGCTTGATGCAAAGGATGGGCAGGCGCTGTACACATGCAGCTGTGCGTGTCAAGACTCTGTGCAAGGCAAAGTGGATGGAACCAGCAGTACTGATGCAAGTAACAGGTACCTGTTGGCACGTAGAAGAGCATCAGATGCAGGTGGAAAACGCTGGCCTGGCCCGAGTTTTTTAGGCTTTGATCGGGCAGATGCTGCTTTGGCTGTACAAAGTGCTGCACAGCTTCCACCTCTTGATCCCACATGTGCTGACTACAAGTTGGCTTTCTGTGACAGTGCAGATGCAAATGTGCCTTCACTGGCCCCAGGTACTGGCAAGGCTACTGACATAGTCCGATGGGGTGGTGTCATCAATCAGGGAAGAGTAATTGAGAGTGTGCATTGGCTACTCCCAGTTGGAGAAGATTCAGTTGTTTACCTTGCAGATGGCTACCAGGCTAAAAGAAAAATAGCCACTTCTGATGGTTTAGTGCATGTTACCTGTGGGGTTCACATGGGAACTGACCAGAAGCCTGTCTTCAAATGCACCTGGGCACAAGCAGATGATGTGAAAAAAGAGGTCTGCATGCCAGATATTAACCAGGTAGTGTTGAAACTCTTCTTGTCTCTGACACCTGTTCAGACTAAGCGCAAGTGGCCTCACTATGGCTTGCAGTTTTTTGGTCTACATCTTGTCCAAAAAAAGTTGTTAGGGGACCGAGAAAGTGACCCATGCAGTTCACCTCCACAGGGCTGCAAAAAACAACCAACTAGTAGTAGCAGCCAAGAAGTCGAAGATCTAGGAAGGAAAATGCAGAGTATTCGCCGCAGGAATGCCGGCAGATCTTCCCAGCTGGCTAAGCAGCACCGTGTTTGGAGGATGGAAGTGTGTGAGCAAGCAGTCAAGCTGATCACCTTTGATGATTCTGTTGATTTTGTGAAGCATGTGATACAACAGCATCCTGACTTGGTTGATGAAGCTATTGACAGCTGCCCTGCTTATTCTGAATATCTAGCAAAAAAGATTCAGCAACAGCCAAGGCCTGTTATTTTTTCACCTGCTCAATGTGGTGAGCTGCTCACTGGTGCGCACAGCCTGACAGAATGTGCCTACAAAAATACACACCGCATCTTGCTGACACAGAATGTTTATCTTTGTAGCTATGATGAGGCTATAAAGTGCCTGCACTCATTAGACGTTGGCAAGGTTAGAACCACAGGAGAAGAGTGTAAGGGAGCAGCTATTGAGCCTTGAACCCAGTGCTTTGTATGGGGTTTAGTAGACACATTACAGTGGATTGTGGTGACAGAACCTATATTTGCCAGATTCAAGTACCCTGACAAGGAGATGCAAAGTAACCTGCTCAAACAGCTGCAGGAGAAACGTCCTGATGTGTACAGTAATTTAGATATCAACCGCCGCACAATATTTATAAGACAGACTGGTGACAACTACAGAGCAGCCTGAAGTGTCAGCCAACTCAACAGATATCTTTCTCATTATTGAATATCAGAGGCCTTGTTTACTTTCCTCTGGGCCAGTTTGTGGTTGCCTCTTGGCGTGGTAGTGAAGATCAAAATATGCTTCATGCACACTTGACAACCAACTTTCAGCAACTTGACAAGCTTGCAAGAGAAGGGATCTCTCTGAATATAGGTGGCACAGAACCAGAGATATTAATGTCGTTGTGCCATATGTTTCAGACTTCAACCACACAAAGCAGGTATTGGGCTGAGTACAGGTGACTGCAGAGCAAGGCTGTCCACCTTGTGACAGGCCTGCATCCAACTGGCACAAATCCCAGCAGCATAAGGTTGGAACAGCAACCAAGAGTAACCTAGGGAGGCCACGTGATTTCCAGAAGCTTGCCACTGTAGGCCAGCAAGCTGGGTATTGACCCAACAAGGATTCCACACTGTATAATAATTGGTACAGAGACAATGATGGCCAAACAGGTGTTCCTTTGCTTAACCGTCTATGCCCAGAAACTTCTCCACCGTGTGCATTGCACCTGCACCTAGCAATCCACAGGCGTTTATGGAAGAAAATTTCTGTTGTGGTCAAGTCACGTGACCAGGAGGACTCGCTTCCTAAAGCTCTTTCTTCCATTGGGTGCACTTACTTGTCATTTCAGGTTGCACAATACTTTCAGTCGAAGAAGAAAAGCTATGATGGAAGCGACACCCTGGAGCTAACAGGAGTTGACTGTATCCGTTTTGAGGAGCAGATTTAGAAGTTCACTTTGTTTTTTGTTTGACTGGGTCAGAGGATAACTGACACATGTACATCGTGCTTGGAGCTGAGACAGCTGATTGAATTGTTCACTCTTACCCGCGACTTGACTCGGGAAATGCGTGCGTTAGAAACAACTGCTGAGAAGATTAAGTTGTTTAGGTCTAATGTAGACAAGCTGTTTGAAGTGATGAAGAAAACATGTCCTACAGAATGCATAACCTGAGTCCCACACATCCATGCCTTGCGAGACCATGTCCCCGCACTGATGGAGTTCTGGTTCTGTGTGCTAGGCTGGGGATATGGACATTTTTCGTGTATGGCATCTGAACACCCAAATAAACTATTGAAAGAAGTGGAGTATGAAGAAACCAATTTTGGGACTGCATCTCTTTGCCAAGCTGTAATGAAGTCTCGCATCAGAGCATTTTATTATCCGTTGTCTTTGTTTCGTTCAGCAACAACTGTTACTTGTTCAGCCTGCAATCAGCCAGGGCACAACCGTAGAAATAAATTGTGCCCAGTAAAGCGCCCAAACCTGTTGGAAATTTACAGCTCAGATGAGGACATTCCAGCTGACTGAATGCTGCTCTGGACATGATCAGCTATCTGACCGTGGCCTGTTTGTTGCTAACCAAAAAAGAAAAACAGCCAGTACCCAAGTGCAATTTTTTGAGGATTTGATCCGACAGAGAGTGAAGATGAGACCTGCATTTGCTTGGCAGACAGTTGTCATTTTCTCAGCTGAAACTGTTGCTCATGTGCAAAATGCAAAATGATTGCGGTGTGATGTTAGGGAAATGTTCAATGCAATGGTAGAGAAAAAGATAGATAGATAGTTAGGCAGACAGGTAGATGACAGAAGGACTATTGACAAAATGAGAAGGGGTTATGGTGAGATATCAAAGACATATTGAAAGAAATGGTTGAGAAAGTAAGGGAAAGACGTCCACAATTGTTGTGGCCAGGCAAGAAATCCATAGTTAACGTTACGGGCTCAAAATCATTCAGAAAAGCCTCTGGCACCAACCCACGCTGCTGTCTAACATAATTCACTTCTCTTTCATTAAGTTTAGCTCTTGGGTACTAGCAATTTGCTGACTTGTTTCTACCCCTTGGTAGGTAACCAGTAGTATAGGATGTGGAGGTTCTGGAACACTCCGTCAAACCCCGTTAAAATGGTCCGTCAAATCCCTGTTAACATATAGCCGTCAGAACCCCGTTAAAATGCTCCGTCAGATCCCTGTTAACATATTGCTGTCAAACCCTGTTAAAAATCCCTGTTAAG
>JAOWAW010144916.1:0-10500 GCA_028565695.1 Nicola tetela | reverse complement strand
TCATACAGCTGTAAGTGCAAACCTGGACTTAGCACTCTCTGTACTGGTAATGGTAGGTCATGAAATGGTCTCCATTTTCTGCACTGTAGGTGACTCATATGTACTAAATGGTTAAGCACTTCTAGATATCCTGCATTAATCCATTCGACCTGAGCTCAAGAACTGGGATAATAGCCAACAAAATGATTAGCCAAATGTATAGCTGTAGTAACCCCAACATGTGCCTTCTGCATTGTCACGAGAAATGGTGATAGTAGGACTGTCAGGAAAAATATCATTCAACATTCTAGCTTTTGCATTGTGGCCTGCACAAACTGCGAAGGGTGCCTCATGGCCATGATCATGTCAATCAGGTGAGCGCAAATGTAGCTTTGGTGACTATTCTATGTAGTGACTTGGAGAGGTTGGGAACAGTTCTAGCTGGGCTTGGCTGCTTGGTTACGGTGGGCTTGGACCTCATTGTTTCTCAGCACTAGTGCAACCCTGCCTCTTTGTCTAATTCCAGTAGAAGGCATAAACCATACCATGTTTTGCCTATCACCATACATTAGTGTATCCTAGAGTCTCTAATTTGAGTGTTTGGCTGTTTGTGTATTCCCTATACTAGTATCTACAATGGGGAATGATTCACTTCTGTTGAAGTGGTAGAGACTCATAATTCAGGCGCCAATTGGTGCTGGAGAGGGTTTGCACAGACATGAATGGGAGTCCATGTGCAGTGTGTCATGTGTGTGTTTGTGTGTAACGGGGTCCAGGATTCTCCCCTCAAATTACACGTAGTTCGTAGAGAGTTCCAGGCGAAGTGCGCACTTTTTCTTTGGCAAATGTTCAAAACTTTCTCTAGCCCTTGGGTGTCACATGGCATTTGACACTCCAGGACTGGAGAAATTTTCTCAATGGTTGTTATTGGGACTTTGTATGGAAACCTAAATAGACGAACAAAGTTATGATGCATATAGAACAACGAACCCGGCCAGTGGCATCATCAGCGAGGTGATTCATGATGCAAGCGTATTTGGATAGATGTATTGACAGAGGTTGGGCCAGGCAACTCATGAAGCAGTGATGAACAAATCAATCTTCCTTTACATGAATCATAAACTAAACATGAAGATATTATTAATCAAGTACATCTACTGGTAAAAACATTTTGTGGCATAGAAAAGTAGGGTTGTACTTTTGTAGACTGTCCTTTACATTTGGTGGAGCTCTCTGCTTTGATCAAAGACACGGTAAGAGCAGATTTTTCTCGAAGTATGTTCTTAATATTCTTGCAATTGTTTCATCACACATGCATTGTTTTGGTATATGATTTCAGGTATTGATGAATGTACAGCACTCAGGTGTGATGAAAATGCAAGCTGCATGAAATCTACTGGCTCTTACTTCTGTGTGTGTAGGGAAGGCTTCACAGGAAGTGGTAATTCTGACAATTGCACAGGTGGGACTTGCCACATGCAACTTTGATGCGTTCTTCTGCTGCATTTGTAGACGTTATAAGTCGAGTAGCAATTGAAATAATTATGATCTAATTTCACAGGTGTCTTTTCCACGACAAATGCCAAACTAGAGGCAGGTGGTACGCATTAACACAGATAAGTAATTCACTGGTGTAGATCTCTTAGATTCTGATGAAAGTTCATAGTTATAAGAGGGAGATATGTTGTGAACAAGACCAACCACAATAGTAACATGTAAATTCTTTTAGACTTCTCATGATCAGCTGGCCTGCTAAAGCCTCAGGAAAAAAATATGTTCACAGGAACTACTAGTAAACTTGGGACTAGATTGTACAAAAGATGTTATTTACCTGTTTCATGAAACCTTGCCCAATTAGCATTGACTATGACATGGAGGGCCATATTATCTTAGGGTAATTTCTCAATATTATCAAGTTGTATCCAACAAATGTGAAGTGTTGCTTATAATATCCGGTTTCAGATATTGATGAATGTACAACCCAAACTCTCCAGTGTGATAAAAATGCAACATGTACAAATTCTGTTGGTTCATACTTCTGTACATGCAACAAAGGCTTCATGGGAAGTGGACTTGTTGGCTATTGCTCAGGTTAGATCTGCCTGTTCTGCAATATACCTCAGTAAAATAGGCATTTTTGTTTTTTTTTTGGAAAATAGAAAATTAGAAAATGATGATGGGCTTGTGGAACTAGGATCAATATCTGTGATATAAAGAACAACTGGCAGGTGACATGCACGAGGAAAGATTCCCTGCTCTTCGGAGACCTCATGTGCTAGCATATTATTCAATGTAAAGAAAACTTTTCATAGAGGCAAATGAGAAGAAAGAAAAGTTCTGGCCAAGTTGTTGGGTCGTTACCATCGTGGAGTTTTGGATGAGCTAGGCAATGGCGCCACAGGTTCAAGAGCAGCTTTCAATCCTTTCTTTCTTCTCATTTGCTTCTACGTATAATTCAATACTTGTCTGATATTCTAGCACTTTGTAGATCCAATCTAACTATAACATTTTCCAAAAAGACTTGTACTGTAGTGTGACAATTGAGGTCAGACAGCATCCAACATGTTGTTACAGCACTTCTTACTACCATCACAATCCGGGCCTATCACTGGCCAGAAACTTGGAGGTGAAAGTAGGATCATAGAGAAGCCATTAAGATCAGATTCTGAGCTTGAAGTAATTGATGTATACGGCATCAATGTCAGCCACCCTGTAGAAGATGTCTCAATTGAATTCTTTGCAGTGGGGTGCAGAAAACAGTCTCTCTAGCCAAGTTTGTGGACGTCTGTGATTCCTAAGTTGGTTGCAGCTGTAGCTGAATATTCATACAGCATGATAGTACTTGTCCTGTAGCTGCAAGCAAGACAGCTAATTTTATCTACAGAAATCGTCTACGAAATAAATGTGATCCGGAATAAAAGACTGAAAGAGTGCAAAATCCAACACAACACCATCTCCAGTGGCATCATTGCGGTACAATACATGTACAGTGTATGTGAAGTGCCTTTCTCACAATTCAACAAACGTCACCCATTCAATCTCCTAAGAGGTTGTGAACTTCCGACCCCAACCCCTTACCCACGCACCACCTGCTAATCACACATCCTTACCCACGCACTTCAAGGTTGTGAGAAATAGATTCATAGCCTCGACACTTGGTTTCAGCTATGAATCTACACATCTAAATAACCAACAAATAGGCAGTTTTCCGACTGAATAAGTAAGGAAACATAGTCAGAGAGATGCAAAGCCGGTGCTCAAGATAGGAATTATCTACAGTCGTTACAGTTGCAGTAAAGGTATGAATAATAAGAGGGGTTCACATCATTGTGTGTATCAAAGGGAAACAATCACAAGGGAGCCAGGTCTGAGGTTAGAGAAGAAGATGTCACTATCTTTTCCAGATTAAATCCATTCGCATCTCTGCAATCCTTCCCTTCTCAATGCCCAAACAGCGTCGAGTACGTTCAGTTGGACATGGGATTTCCGTTTTTATAGCTATCAGCGCAGTCCAACTGTCGTTGGAAATTCTCATTCACTTCCCACTAGTCGGGCGGCAATTGAAGGTCGATTGTTCGCTGCCTTACGTTTTCTGTAGATGCCTGTTTTCTCGTCGCTGGAACCTTGTTGAAACCCTCTGATACTTCTTGGAAAGCTAAACGATGACGGCAATGGATTTTACGACCGCCTAGCAGCTGATTCGCTGGCAAACGAAGGCAGTTTCGACAAGGTGCTGAGTTCGATTTCATCTACCGGCTCCCGCAACTGCTCACCAAGTTCAGTTGAGCAGTCGACGATGTTTCAACAACTTCCCTCTGTTATGGGCAGGTTCCCGCTAACGAAACAGTAATGAGTAGCTTGCTGAGGGAGTTAAGTTTGTTTGTTATACATGAAAGGCAATCTTCATTGTGAAAGGTGGTGGATGCAGACTACCATTTAGCTCATCGAGTCTGATGCAGCGTCAGCGCCATACTTCCGTTGATCAATGCAAACGGCATTCTGATGAAGATGAGTTTAGCGTCACCGCCACAGCCTAGTAGCAAAATTGCTGTGTTTATGCCTGAGAAAAATGCTCACTACGAAGCGCCTGGAGAGGATAAAACGCTAAACTGTCAAGTAAACCATTGGCCATTGTAATTCCAACAGTGGATGCAACGACTTCATCTGCCTTCATCTCTCTCAATGTTTCCTCGTCTTTTGCACCATCTCTCTTTCCCTGACTCTCCCCTTCCTGTAATAGAATGCTCCCAATGTAATAAAGGATTTGTTTCGTATTCAGTTTTTTTGCACAAACCAGCTGTGATGTGTAGTATGGCATAACTGGGGTGTGCATCTAATGATGCCAGGTTCTTTCCTGGCAATGTTCAGCAGCTCAACACTACTTGGTGTTTCAGATAAGCCCAAGGTCAACAGTGCAACCAAGACAGGGCTCAGAGGAAAGGAGAAAAGACACTTCTAAAAGGCTGCACAGCGAAATCCCATCTACAGAAAGAAAAGTCAGGTGGAATATACTAGAAAAGTGCAAAATGGAAATCAGGTAAAGAAAGACCAAATTGACGCAATGTACAGTAGGACTAGCCTAGCATCAAGTCATTCTGTAACATTCTCCCTACCCTAGTCCTATGTACACAAAAAAGAAAGAAGAAAACAATTAATCGAAACCATGTCAACATGGGCAAACAATTTCTCTTGTCTGCATGCGTGTTAGAGGCTGAGACTAGCAATTGTTCTTAGAGTGCAAGTTGTTGGGAGAAGTTTCCCGTGAAGGCACATGAGAAAAGGAAGCTTTGAGAGGGACTAGCTGCTGACCAGGCGCAGAAACTCCTTAGAACCAACGGAAAATGTAGCTACTCTTGTTCTGCCATCACACCCTTAGAACAAACGCACAACTCTCGCCATTTTCCATGGAGAGCGTTTCTTCTTGTTGTGCATCACCAAAACAACGTCACATTTGGACAAAGAATGAGAATTTTCTTGGCCAAAATTCCGCAAGCCCAGTAAATACTCTGATTCCCACCTTTGAGCCACATGTTCCTGCAGTTTTTACAGATAACCTTGTCTTAGGCAGGCCTGTTCATGATTCAGAGGATCATCTGAGCATTCATCACCTCGATCATCACGTAAGCGACCTAACAGAACATTTGGGGTAAGCGGTACACAGTCATCCGAATCTTCAAAATATGTTAGTTGTCAGTCATTAAGCAGATGCTCAACTTCAGCTAAGAGCGTACGCATCTCATCCCAAGCTGGTAATGCTCTTCCTAACACTTGCTTCAACGCTGATTTTATGAGTCCTACTAAGCACTCAAAAAATCCGCCTTACCATGGACTGGCCAGTGGGTTGAATCGCCAGTCAGCCTTAATGCAAGCAGCAGCAGAGACGAATCCAGCACCGTTGTCTGATCAAATCAGTGAAGATGAGCCAAACCTAGCAATGAATCTTCGATAAGCAAGCAGAAAATCCGCAGCTAATGTGCTAGGCATCAGCTCAAGATGGACGGCCCAAATGGTAGCGCAGACAAACAATAATGTCCGTGCTTTAGACTTGGTTCGATCTTTCGACCTTACTAGTAGAGGTCCAGCGTGATCAACTCCAATTGACGCAAAGGGTCTTTGATAGATCACATGATCTGCAGGTGGCAGAGGCATCACTTCAGAAGCAGCACTGGCATCAAAACGCTTACAGACAGTGCAACTTGTCTTGATGCTTCTAAGCAACTGCCCGCAACGCAAAACGACAAATTTGCGTTGAATAAAGGCCATGCATCCCTCTACTCCTTGGTGCATGTGACTTTCATGAACAAATCGCAAGAAAAGCTTGGTAGGATGGTGATCCGCTAAAATAAGAGGATACATGGCTGCCTGCTCCAAATTTGACCATTGCAATTGCCATCTTGCTCTCAGTACTCCCTTCTCATCTAAAAATGGCTGCAACTGATAAAGGCGTGATGAGCATTGCACTTGCCTTCTGACTCTCAGATCAGCAATATCCTGGTCAAAGCATTCAGTCTGCATGATCCTGAAAAGGACTCATTCAGCTTTCATCAGCAGCTGTGAACAACTCAAACTTCCATAACACCAAATTAACATGTGTCTTGTCACACCGAGCACTCAAGACCACTTAGAAAGACACATCCATCGCTGATAGTCAGGAGATGTGGCGATAGCTACGTTGATAGCAACCTCTCTCAAAGTGTCATGAATGACAAGTGAACCATGATCATCTGCACTAGATGGCCAATGAACCCTGTTAGTAAGCCAGGAAGGCTCCAACATCCAAAAAGTAGAGTTTAACTTAACCACGCTGCCTCCACAACTCGTCAAATCAGCCTGGTTATCAGAACCAAGAACATGGTACCACTGTGCTGAGACACTTCTTGAAATAGTTTGAATCTCATGAACTGCTATTCGCAGCTGAAGCTCATGCTCAAGCTGTTGGTCCCATTCATAAACACATTTCCAAAGCTCCTGTAATAAGATTTCCCTCGAAGAGCGAATGGAGAGACAAGACCAAGAGGGTCAAAGACAGAAGTGATGAGTTGGAGCAAAGAACGCTTAATCCATCCTGCCTTTGGAGAGGAATGCACATTCACCGGAAAACTCAGTTAGTCCTACTGGTTGTTCCAAGTTACACCATGCACCTTGCTTTCACACATCTCACTGTGGACTAAAGGAAAATTGGAATGATATTTCCGAAGTTCCATACCAGCTTCTTGCAAGGTCCTTGCTGCTAGTTGCTTAAACTCTACAGCCTTGTTGTCAGACTGGACATAAGAGCTGTCCCTTAGTAGAGCTAACATCTCCTGGCAAGAAGGATTGGTTTGACTTACGGTGGTCTGCAAATGGTGCTTAAGATCAGCGGTCATGATAAAAGGCAAACAGTTCATGCCAAAAGGCAACCTTGTTAACCGCCACATAGTCATGACGTTCTCTCGATTTGGCCACAAGAATCTTAAATAGCGTCGGTCTTTTTCACGCACAACTATAGTAAAAAACGCCTTCTTGATGTTCACATGCAATGCTACAGGCTTGGATCGAAATCGACAAAGAAGACCTGTCGAGCTTGTCAACAGTGAGGGTCCTGGATCAAGTAAGTCACTCAGCGACTTGCTTCCTTGGTAGGTAGCCGAAGCATTGAACATTACCCAAAGTTCTTGCTTAATAACAGCAAGATGAAGCAGAAAATATCCTTTGGCTTCAGGGTCCGGTTCGACTTCAACAGCTCCCAGCCCGTGATACCCCTGCAGGAGTACGTTATCATACATCTTCCGTGCATCGGGTTTCGACAAGTACTTTGTCAGCTGGGTGTTAGCTACCGCTAGAGCCTGGTTCCAATTATCAGCTGGCCGCTCTTCACTGCGCCATAATAAACTAACGGTGTAACTCTTATCCTCAACTGTCATAGGAAAGATCAGACAGTTGGATGACTTAAGAAGTGGCTCCTCCAATTCCCATAGTGCATCGATTGAGGTCTTGATGAACGCAACTTGTGTTCTATTGGCCCGGCTCTCCTGCCGCAAGCCTTGCGTAGCTGTCCCGCTCAGAACACAAACAAAATCAGTTTCCCAAACAAAATGGTCACCTACGCGTACTCTCTCTCTCTCTCTCTCTCTCTCTCTCTCTCTCTCTCTCTCTCTCTCTCTCTCCCTCTCTTGCAAAATGAGATTTACATAATCAGCGCCAAGAAGAAGATGGATGACGTCCGACACAGGCTAGCTATCCGATTTTACATCACTCAGCTCAAACCCCTTTTCCTTCCAACTTTGAACAACTTCTCGTGACACCTTGGGAATGTCTAAGTCCAGGTCATTGCGCTCCAGAACACTGATTTCACGCTCTTCGCCCATTTCGCTGATTAAAGTGAATCTCCGAATTGGCGCACGAATAGGAACAGTGTCTGATCCAAATCCCTTCAGTGAAATTTGAGCAGTACTAACCCGTGGAGCCTCAATGGCTTCGACCAATGCTGAGGAAACAAACGAAGCTTGGGCTCCCGGGTCGAAGAATAAGAATACTCGTATTCTTGCTTGTCGAACTGACTTGACCTCCGCGACAGCCGTCATAAGGAAGGTAGTTTGCGACTGAACGGTCTGCACAGCAGAGGAAACCAGTGTAACATGCTCTGAGTCTGCTGCCTTTGCCTCTCCTTCCAAATGAAGAAGCGAATGGTGCCTCTTCCCACAATGATCACAGCGCTTATGAGACCGACACCCATTGCTGCGGTGCCCTGATTTCAGGCAATTAAAGCAAAGCCTGATCTCCTGCAGAAAGGCTCGACACATAGAAATTGGCATCTTGTCAAGCCTACCTACTACAGCTTCAATGGCATTAGCGGTAGTGACCTTTCATACCTGAGCAGCAGACTGGTGAGTAGAAGACTGCAAGTCATCCTCACTTTGTTTTGCCCTTGAGCCTTCAGATTTCGACGTTCATGCGCATCTTGACAAGCAACACCTAACTCTGTAAACTCCTCCTCGGTCAGCCGTGCGACCTTGTGTTCGACCAGAAAGGTACTCATTTCCGGCGTACAACTCTCCAGATATTTAACCATCGTTTCCGACAGGTCACAAGTTTCTCTTAGTTTCTTAAACTGCTCGAACTGGCGGTGTACACGAAGACAAAAGTGACGAAAACTTTCATCCCCTTGCTTTATTTTGACAAGCTCCTTCCAAAGCTCTTCAGCAGTTTGACCATGAGCACTTAGAATCTCATGCTTCATTTCGTCGTACGACACGTCAGCGGAAGCGATGTCCTCCAACTTCGTCCCCGTTACCGCAGTTCGTAAAGCAAGTGGCCACTGTTCCTTCTTGTAATCATTTTGCTCAAGGACGCTTTCGAAGACACTAAGGTACTTTGCAACGCTAGATAATTGCTTATTATCAAACTTCAGTATCTTGAGCTTAAAAGCTGAAGACGCGTAAGACGAGCTTGAAAGCTTGCTATCACCGGTAGCGGCCGTTAAGCGCATTCTTTCGAGTTCCCTTTCATGCTCTAGCCGAAGGCGTAGCTCGGTTTCTTGCAATTGCGTCCGGAGTTCAGCATCTCGCAAATCAGAGGCTCTCTCTTGGGTTGGAAGTTCTGCTTCTCTCAACATCGCCGCTTCACGTTCCCGACTTACTTTGCGTTGCAAACGTCACTCTTCTCGCTCTCTATTCCGCTGCTCTTTGATAAATCACGCAAATCCGTACCAGACAGACCCAATGCTTTCCCTATTTCTACCGAAGTCAGGCTATCACCCCTTACCGCAGCTTCAGGTTTCAGGCGAGTCTGTGACTTCTGCTTCTGCCTGGTAGTTTCATTATTCGCACTCGAAGGTTCCGCTGGACCCCTACCCACACACTCTGAATCAGAAAGCGCTTCGCTGGCTTCCGTCTTCACTTCCTCCGGCCTTTCAGATATCACTAATATTACCTGCAGCCACCGTTATTGGTCCTGCACCGTTGTCCTGGCAGGGTCGCCAAAATGTTTCAAATAAGCCCAACGTCAACAGTGCAACCAAGACAAGGCTCAGAGGAAAGGAGAAAAGACACTTCTAAGTGGTTGCACAGCGAAATATCCCCATCTACAGAAAAGAAAAGTCAGGTGGAAAATACTAGAGAAGTGCAAAAGGAAAATCAGGTCAAAAGAGAACAAATTGACGCAATGTACAGTAGGAATAGTCTAGAATCAAGTCATTCTGCAACACCTAGTACCAAAGCGCAGCTACGAAGCAGTTTGCTATCACGAAGCCACATGCCTCCCGCTTCCTCTGCTAGAGTTGCAATTCTTTTGACTTGAATAATTTCTGTTCTGTGGCCTGTTCTAAATTGAAATTGAATATGCCAGACTCAATCTGCTCCGGAGTAGAACGGATAATCTGCTCCAGAGTAGGAATTCCCCCATGAGTAGTTTATTCTCCCAATGGATAGTCTACTCCGGAGCATAATATACTCCGGCGTTGAGCTGAGAACTTGAGAACAGATAATGAATGCAGGCCCGAAAGATTATACAAACACTCGCTTCTGAAGTTCAAGCGCTACAAATGTAAGATGTCTTTGCTTGGAAGCTAAAGTGACCGAGTAATGGGCTTATCATAAGAAACTACTCGAAACAGGGAGGAATCTCGACGCGGCTCCGTGTTCTGACGCTTTTCAATGTTTGACAGAAAGACTCCACTCTTCGATTCATCCTCCCTGGCGATTTTACGTCTTTGTTACAGAAGCTCATACATCACAATGCTGCAAGATTAGTAGAGGCATACTGAAAAAAATCGTGCATCAAACAGCGTGCTCATTCCACCATAATGCCGATAATTATCCAAGACAAGACCGATTTTGTCCAGAGTTCTTCAGGAAGAACAACAATTGATATCAGGCTCGCAGTTTACCACGGTGTTTACCTGTGGGGATAATCTACCACAGGGGATGATCTGCTCCGGAGTAAACTATCCCCCACGGATATTCTGCTCCGGAGTAGAGTATCCGGGGGGATAAACTACTCCGGAACAGATTATCCGGGGGGGGGGGGATAAACTACTCCGGA
>JAOWAW010144905.1:0-10501 GCA_028565695.1 Nicola tetela | reverse complement strand
TTCTGAACTCACACGCATATTGACGGATGATAAAAGCAATTTATTAAGACACCATAAGTGAGTAGATAGTACAAACATAGAAGCATAGAAGACGTTTCGGCGTCTATGCAGTCATTAGTTCTGGACATTGAGGCAATTGAGAAAACTCAACACTGGCTATGCCTATATTTTGGCAGTGGGGGCGTGCGTGTGCGTGTGGCTGTGTGAGGATGTGCGAATGGTACCTGTGAGCAGGTGTGGGGGATGTGTGAAAGGTTGTACGTTGTATGGCCATGTAACAAAAGTATGTGTTTCTTATTGTGGTGAATTCGAATTAATGTCACAGCTGTGCTGCGATGAACAAGAAGGCTGCAAATTTTTTTTTTGTAGCCAGGACTTGCGGGTGTAAGGTGAGATTAGGGAAGAAACTATGGGAGAAAGCCTGTACTCAGTTCTTCATGGCAACAGTTCAGTGTCACGTTCTTGGCCTTGATGAACATGGCCTCCTCGATTTGGAGGTGGAGGGTGTCTCGTTGCTGTGCAAGAATTTCAAACTTAATATTTGGCACCTTGTCTGCATGCTCCTCCAAGTAGTGTTCTCCAAGCACTGAATATATTGTCTTGTCTCTCGCTGCTGTAACATATTCCCTTGCTCATTCGTGTAGACAGCGGGTGGTTATGCCAATGTATGTCTGGTTACATAGCAAGCAGGTCACTAGGTAGATCACGTGCATCTTATGGCAGATGTTCGGGGCGGGGCAGAACTTGCTTTGGCATTTCTTCGCATTTGTCCTTTTTGGTTTCAATAGCTCTTGCAACGTTGTTCCATGGTTGTTGATGACGTGGGCTGGGATCTTGTGTTTCTCTAAGATGCAGCGGACGTCGTGGTTAAATTTGTCTGTGACATATGGAATCTTGAGAGAAAAACACGTGCATGGTTTCTCTTTTGTTCGCTTGGCTGTGGGATGTCTCGATGGCTTTGGCCATGAACCGGGATAGCCGTTGTCATGTAGCTTTCTTGTTGTCCTCTCGATTGCATCATCACGATTCTCGGCAGTTGACATTTGAGTTGCACGTCAGAACTCATTAAGAGTTGCAGTCTTCTTTAGGGAGGTGGGGAGATGTGATTTAAAGTGCAGGGTGATGCCCTTGTTGGCCGCTTTTGTGAACAGTTTTCATTCAATCTCACCCTTTTCGTTTATCCTAACTTTGATGTCCAGGATAGGTAAATAGCCGTTGCTGTCGGGCAGTTCCATTTCGAATTGAATTGTCGAGTGCTTCAAATTCAGATAGGCCAGCATGGATTGTGCTGCTGAGGTGTTGTCAACGACTGTGCCAACATCATCTACATAACGCACATAGAGGACCGGCTTTGGCTGTAGCTCGTTGTAGATGTGTATTCATTCGAAACGGTCAAGGGCAAGTATTGCCAGGATTCCGCTGAGTCAATTGCCCATTACAAGGCCGTGTATTTGTTTGTAGCAGCCAAGATCTTTGGTATTCAAAGACGTTGTTTTCTAGAAGGAGGTGGAGCAGTTCGTCTAGGTCTCGGAGGTGCAGGCCAAAAGTGTAGAGTTTGTATTTAAAAAAAAAAAAAATCGCAGCCTTCTTGTTCATCGCAGCACAGCTGTGACGTTAATTTGAATTCACCACAATAAGAAACACATACTTTTGTTACACGGCCATACAACGTACAACCTTTCACACATCCCCCCACACCTGCTCACAGGTACCATTCACACATCCTCGCACAGCCACGTACCCCCCTCCCCCCCACTGCCAATATATAAGCATAGCCAGTGTTGAGTTTTCTCAATTGCCTCAATGTCCAGAACTGGTGACTGCGTAGACGCTGAAACATCTTCTATGCTTCTATGTTTGTACTAAACAAACTCAGTGTAGGTACAACCATGCAAGTAAGCAATCAACATGCAGTGAACTAATCTTAAGACAGAAACAAAAAAAAAACTAAAAACATGAGGACTAAAGAGCTAAGATCATACACATAATTAACATGCGTCAGGAGAAACAGCCCTTTGCATGTGACTACCAGTTTGTCCCGAACAGCCAGTCTGGCTCTCCAGCTGCATCTTTCTGTCTTGTTTTGTTTGTCCATGTCAGTGTTTACTTTCCTCTGTCTGTGTTGTACACCTGTATCTGTCTGTCTGTCTGCCTCTCCATCAGTTGGTTCATCTGCCCATTGGTTTGTCTGTCTCTGCACCCCCTCTCTCTCTCTCCTATATTTCTCTTCTTAATGGCACAAAACATAGCAGTCTTCTCTCCAGCACCAGGTCAACAGGGTCAGTGACCTGGCTTCTGAAATTTCTGACCCTCTAGTGAACCAGCCATTAGGTTCAGTGCTGACCCGGTTTTGATTTTACCAGCGGTCACTTTTTATTGTTTGATCTGCATGATGCCACTACAGTGCTCTTTAGGAGAGGTGG
Source organism: Nicola tetela (assembly GCA_028565695.1). Lineage (NCBI taxonomy): Eukaryota > Metazoa > Porifera > Calcarea > Clathrinida > Clathrinidae > Nicola > Nicola tetela. Next base: position 8,078 of record JAOWAW010144905.1, on the reverse strand, counting down.
AAATGCAGGAAATACCGGTATATTCGCACAATTTCCTTTTGAAGCCGCCATCATTTAGTGACCCGGTGTATTGACCTCATTAGGCCCATTGACCTGGCTCTGATCCAGTTTTTAGGTGTGGAGCTGACCCAGTTTTTTAAAATCCTGGAGAAAACACTGCATAGCCAACCATCTTATCCTACCACATACTACACTTAGATCTGAATGATCAAACTTCACAAGCAAAACCACCGATGCTGGCAAAAGAGGAGACAATGATCACTCTAAGTCTACCTGCTTGATAATTCTCTTCACACACTGAATGGGAATTCCCTCATAGTTGGAAGACACAATCAACTTCAGCAAGTTGTGTCCAAGAACCTCAAACACCATGCAGATGTCTTAGAACCACGCTGTCAAGGAAAGATCCATGCCACCCAGAACGCACTAAAAGACTTGTCCAAGAAAGTGTGCTTTTGCTTATTAACATCCATACAGTCAAGAGATGAGGAAGTTCATAGAGAACAGATGTCACTCATTTCCACATGAACAAAGAACATTCAAACCAAGAGACTATCCTCTGATAAATAACAGGAAAATTGCACTAGTATTACAATGAGAAATGGAAATGTGATTCTTCCTTTCAAGAATTTTCAACTGAGTGACATGTGATTAGAAACATGTAAACAAGGAGCAGCAACATCATTACAAGACAGACAGAGACACAAAGAGACAGACAAACACACACTACTTGCCATACGCCAGCATTAGCAGACAATTGCACCAGCCACACATTGCACATCAATGTTATCACAGACCAGAAACATAAGTTCTCAAGACAACTCAGGGATACGTGTGCCATGAGGCCCTTGAATCTTGAAATGGTCCAACATCTGCATAACATGGCTACGACCCTCATCTGTCTCATCACACTGACGAACCTGCCCATAAGTAGAGTTTCACAGACATGATCAAACAAAAGATCCAACAAACATCTGCATTCACATACAATACTCCAACCACCACAAAAACAAACCAAATGTATCTCTCAAAGTTATCCTTCAGATAGCTATGATTTTGTTCCCTTGCCAGCCAAAGAAATTATCTATGCAATCTGCCTGCAAATCACTTCCATCCTAAAAGGCACAACTAGCGGTCTGGGAAAGCAATTTCAGAGTCACAAACACTGTGGATGACTGTTAAGAAACTACATATGACGACCAACCAAGTTACCAACCATTAGCGAAGATGTCCTCCTATTCTTACAAGTCATGCTCAGAGCAGGAAGACTACTTGAAAAGTACATGGCAAACTCAAAGTGGTGTAAAGTTTAGTTACTGACTAGTATAGCCGACTAGCCCATAAAATCATCCCGAGCTTCACACATTCATGAGTGAGCTGCCTATCAATCTGTAAGTTCTGAGGAGACACACCAAGAGTACTCCTATCACGAGGACTCAAAAGAAGAGAAGAGGAAAGACTTACGCACGCATAACTACTAGACCTCTCTCCCATGGCAATGACTCTTGTTCACACTACAATGGCTCTCACTTACACAACAACACACTGGCTCACATTGCACTCACACGATCAACAGGGTCTTACACACTCTCATTACAAGTGTTTCCAATAAAGAAATGCCATTTCAGTGAGTATTCTTCCACGATGAAACTACAAAGGGGTGGCCTTAGCACACTTCTCAAGCACTACAGTGAAAGACTGTCGTGTCAGAGCAAGTTGAACATCTGTTGTACGGAGTAGTCAGGCAACTCTTTCTGTTTCCATCCTAAAGAGACAGTACCTGTGATTGTTGGACAAAACATAGGTTTTTCAATAATAAATTGAGCAGATTGCTGTAGGTTTATTTGCATTCTACATTCCTATACTGTGCAAGCACTGCATTGGTGGATGGAATTTGTTGCAAGTTAATAAGGGTCCGTCCGTAGTTACTGATGTTTTTTAAATTCCAGCCCTGAGCCGGACGGGGAGGGAGGGGTCAGAGCCTGTGCTGAATTTAAAAAATCAATTTCTTTAATAGAAAAATCATCATCTCAAAATTTTTCCATGGCCATGATTGCCAGATCATCTTTGACAAGGACATCTGTGCCAGTTGTCAGCTGTGTGTCATTGACACAGTCTGTTTAATCTACAACCACTAGCACTAGTGGGGCATGCAGTGTAATGAGTACTCAACTAAGGTCGGTTGCAAGCAGGTCAGCTTTCTGCTGAGCCAGTTGACAGCGCTAGGACTACTCTCGCTTGCAGCCAATGTTGTTTGTAATCTTCATGCCCTCACTGGATCCCGGGAAGTTGGTTTCCAATTGAAATGAAAAAGAAAGAGAAAAGCTTTCCATTCACATGTCAGCTGCATCCTACCATTTCATCCTACCACTTCCTATCGCAGGCCTGGATGGTCAGCCTACTATCTGGTCTGCGCACCTGCGAAGCACAGAGACTTTGCAAACTTGTAACAACTTGTTACAACCAAACAAAAGCACAACAAAGTTGCGGTGCCTGAGGCTAGCCAGGAGTCTATTACTGTAACGTGTAGATGTAAAGTACAAGTGGAGATCACGCGAGTCCACTCCTGCGTTTTCAGCCACGCTAGTCATGATGACCACTCTTTCCAAGTGTTTTGGTATCAAGTTTTTATGTGACAAATTGGAGGGGGGGGGTCAAAGTCAATTTGTCCTGAGGCTGGAATTTAAAAAACATCAATAATTATGGATGGCCTCTTAATAAAAAAAAAGAAATTAAAAAAGGAGAAAAATGGAACACAAACAAAAGCATGTATGAAAAACAGGAGTGCCATCAGGCCTTCTAGGAAGGATTGCTTGCCTTCTGCAGCAGCTTTATCTCATCCACAGCTGTCTCAGTGTAATGTTTGGCACTCTTTACCACTTTCAGAGCAACATGTGAGCTTCCTCTGCAGTGAAGACGGAAAAGTTGAAAACCAATCTGCTGCAAATTTGATTGACACTAAACACTGACACACAATAGGAAGACCGACTTTGGCAAATGTAGACAGAACACCTCGTCATTAATGACAATGTAAACAAGACACTAGAGGCAAGACTCCGCAACTCATAACCAGTACGTAATTATCCACTATACAGTGATTTTCCCACCGAACATTCTGTGCGTCCCGGAATGAAAGCTCGACATCAGAGATGCAAGTTGAGTGGCTCAGACGATTTTTTGGCAGTATGTTTTTTTTCCATTTTGGTGCTCCTCAAAAGAACATGTGTTGCCAGCTGTGAAAAATAGAACAGTAGGCAGGGAAAAGGCATGGTGTATATGATCTGTCAGAATCTGGGTGAAAGCCAGTGGAGTATGGCTCTGAGTCGTTGATGCTTCGATGGGGTTCTTGCACCCACACATGCTCACATGCACAGCCTTCACTGAATCGCCAGCAAGGCAAGAGAAAAGAAAAGAAAAAACACCTGCCCATAAAACTAGCCTCTCGTTGGCTATTGGGTGGAGTTGAAAACTTACTAAGGGTGATTATACGCTTTTCTGATCTGTGATGTAGCAGGCAGATCAATGAAGCGACCAGTCGACTCCTGTCTTCCTGTGCTTGTCGGAGAAGGTCTGATCATGATGTGCAGCGCATCGACCTGATTTTGGCGGCTTCTTGGCACTATTATTCAGGGCTGTAGCTACCGGTCAGGTTAGTCTGGTTTCACTGTGACCACCTTTGAAGATGGACCAGACTTAGTCTAACTGCACCATAGAACTCTAGGTTTGAGGCTCAAATTTCTGTTACTAAGGAATGGTATGTATATACTACAGCATGGGCAGGTAACAGGATGTGGAAAGATGCCAGCTGGCAAAGTGGTCCACACATTTACATATGTTGTGGGATGGTAGCATGATTAGCACCACATGCACTATCCACTCTATCCACATCACCTTCATCATTCATGAGGCCAGCATGCTTGAATACTCGTAGTAGGTGTAGAGCACTAATAATCCATGGCATCAAAGATAAAAATCAATATTTTTTGAAAAGAAGTGCTGAGGTTTGGCGAGAAGCTCGTCAGGTATGTCCTACTATGCATTTGCAATGAGCTTTCAGAACAGGCAGCACGGCAGGAAGCACTCTGCCACTGAGGGCAGGGCTGGTGCTTAACATGCCAGAAACCACCTACCATGCTGTCAAGAATGTCACGTGACATCTGTTACTAGGTTGGTTCTACTGCTCCCGCCAGGTTTTGCTGTAGTAAAAATGCGCTCTGATTTCCTTTATGTTAACTTTCGTCTAAGACTTGCGGTCATTTCTCTTTGTTTCTTTAGTGTCATTTTGAGGAATGAAACTGCCTCGACATAAGCTGAAAGTAAGCAAAATATGGAACATTTAGGCCAAAAATTAAATGTTTTCCTGTGGAGCATACCCTGGGCTTCCTAGAATAAACGCTTAACAGGAACACTCAATTCTGGGTTAACAATTCTGTTATTTAAAATTGATTGAAATAATTGCTAACCTTCAGACATTCTCTACATGTAATTCTTCAAGATCATCAAAGCAAGCAAGGCATTAAACTGCTGACTGGTCTTTGTCTGAAGTATGTTTCATCATGGAACAAAGTTTACTACAGAAAGAAAATTCGAGTACTTGTTAATATAACACTAGTTGTTCACTGCTCATGCTTTTTCCATGTAAAAATGGGTGTTTAATAGTGAATTTTCCTTATGCGTTACAACTGAAGCGCTGCGTCAGAGTGCGCCTGGGGGCTCACAGCGCCCCAAGACCCCCAACTGTTCAGTCGCAAGTCAATTTAGGGGTAGGAAAATCACTGGTCTAAGACTGCAAGGGTGTCCTCAACAGAATAACCTACGAAGGTACGCGTAGAGTTATGGCTATCTAATCATAAAGTGAACGCTTTTGTTTGATACAAAATCTTGCACAGCTGCTGGGGTGCAAGTAGAACTACAGAAATGTTTCTCTTTGCATGTTGCTCTATGCAGCTAATCTGCGCATGCTACAGACTGACACATTACGTGGAGGACACACAAGAGATTCACTCACTTGACGTCCCATGCAAGCCATACCGTCGAGAAGTGTCCCCATCCCAGCTTGCGGATAACAATATATCGATCGTTGTACAAGTCACTTATCCGAACCGGATGGTACCCACCTATGCGTATAACAGACAATTAACCACCAAGGGCATTACTGAGCAGCTAAACAGCGAGAACAGCCACGATAACTCCTCCAGGGCAGCGAAACGAATCAGGGCTTGCTTCAACTTGCCTTTGCAATAATCGTCAGGGTCTTCTTGCTCGTCTTCGTCGGACCACATGTGGTGGTCCAGCCGATGTGATCTGAAAAGAACGACATGGCCCATAACCTAGTTCTCCACTATGTCCAATACGGTCCATGTAGCAACATCACAGGCAACTCAGGTCCACAACAACCTCACCCTTTCGATGTCTCGTTCACTTTCATCCTAGAGGCCTCTTTCCTTGCTGCTGTCTTTGACTTTTTCGCCTGGCCAACAGCACCCTCTGGACAGAAGAGAATGAATAGTAATGACAGTGAACGGTGAACGAGACCGGCCTCGTCACCAACAGAGCGACGGGAAGCAATTCAACTGACGCACCTTTCCTGTTCATGCTGTACTCCTAACCACTCCAACTGCCACAAATCTGAGTGCAGCATCCCATGTCCTTACAAAAAGGGTTCCCAACCCGTGGTTGGTGCCAGCCTCACAGGCCCACGAAAACCCAATCTACTGAACACGACAAAGTCTATTCAAACGTCTCGAGCTCTGTACTCTGGAGCTCTTGTTATTGGCTGGGAAGTTGTAATCTGTACGTCTAACTCAAGCTGCGTCAAATCTGTGAAACGTTAGCTTGCTCATATATTGCTGCGCGTGGGTCATCAGTTGTTAAGGTAACATGAAAGACCTCAGACCTTGTCCTACTGACACACAGCTCTTCGAATTCCTTGCAACGCTTTTCAACAGTGCACGTGGGGCTGGGGGAGAAATCGAATACCGCGGCCGGGTGAAAAACTAATGTCTTTAGTAAGCTTCTATTCGGGAGATTCCAACATTGGTACTTTGTGTTGGGTTCAGTTTAACAACGTGGTATGAGTGGCGTGTTCTTTCCAAACACCTGATTTAGAAATAGGGAGAGAGAGAGAGAGAGAGAGAGAGAGAGAGAGAGAGAGAGGCGGGGAGGGGTGTTTGATTCTTCTTTTTTTTTTTTTTTTTGTACCGTAATTGAAAAGAATCAGGCGGCTCATTTTGCCGATTACATGAAGCATTATGATGAGTATTAAAAATCAGAAAACTTGATCGTGCTTGTATTGATTGGTCATGATGGCTCATCCGACCCCTAGGCCTGCTCTGCACGCAGGGATCACAAGTACGGTGAACACGTGTGCTCCGCGCCGGATATCCGGATGCCACCTGTCCGCCGCAAAGTCTTCTTATCGGGCCAGTGATAACCGGTCCTATGAGTGCGTCTACGACTCTAAGTAGCCAGAGTTTCGCTCAAACCCGGCAGGTGTCTGTGATGTCCACACACACACGGAATTCTTATTGGTAGTCTGTCTTGTCGCCTGAATACCTGTGACTTGAAACTCTCACATTCGGAGCGCAAGCGCGATCACAAGTAGATTAAGTGACCTGGGCTTGCAGCTAACAGTATCGATATCCATTTCCAATCGATAACAGCTGGGCTCTGATTGGACTAGCAGCTCAATACCTGGTAATGGTGAGACCTAAATACGTCATTACGTCGTTCAAACTACAGTGCAAACTTGAACCTTTTTCTAGAGCCCCATCGAAATGTCACATATCTCCTCCACTTTACAAGTTGCTCTTACACGTTGTGATTCCTGTGAAGCACTTTGATCATGACTAAGGAGGGCGCGGTGTGGCAAAAAGGGGCGCTGCAGGCTCCATACAAGGTATCGGCTGGTGAAGCTCGAGGTCGAGGAGGCTGGGAGTCGGAAGAAAACTACTTGTCCACTTTACCAGTCGTAATGAAGACGGCTTCAGCCGGGAACTTCTTCCTGGTTCATCATATACAGTGATATGATCAGCTTTTTGTCGCTACCCTCGGGGTCGGCCCTAGCCGGTATAGCCGGCTATGGTAGCTTTCCTGAGCGCGGCCGCGGTGTTTTTGCATGAGCTGATGGTCTGTGGCAGGGCTGTCAGGAAAGTCGAACAGTTGCAGTTTGAAGTTGATTGTCAGTTGCCGATATGCATAGTAGATCTACATGTGTAATGTGACCAATGATGAGTTTTACCAAGCGCTGAATACTGTAGTAGTTTCGGCAGCTCGTGAATGCGAAGGTCTCGTTTGGTCGATTTTATTTCCACCAGCACGCGTCACAGCTGCTGCATAACCAGAGAACTAGCACAGTGAACAAGCCAGGGAGGTAGGAAGGCTAGGCGAAAATCACAGCTACGCGCACGCAGCTTTGCATGCTTAATTGGCCAGTGTTGATCTCGTTTGCATGTGGCTCCGCAGACCCCACGTATGACCTTACGTCAGAGTAACCTGGCTGCAGTGATGCCGCGCACCGTCAGTCGATGGAAAGCTGTTACTTTCTAACGGTAGCACCTCTCTCTCTCTCTCTCTCTCTCTCTCTCTCTCTCTGTCTTTCTGTCTGTCTGTCTGTCTGTCTGTCTGTCTCTCTCTCTCTCTCTCTCTCTCTCTCCGCTCCCTCTCTCCGCTCTCTCTCTCTGTCTTTCTGTCTGTCTGTCTGTCTGTCTGTCTGTCTGTCTGTCTGTCTGTCTGTCTGTCTCTCTCTCTCTCTCTCTCTCTGTCTCTGTCTCTGTCTGTCTGTCTGTCTATCTGTCTGTCTCTCTCTCTATCTATCTATCTATCTATCTATCTATCTATCTATCTATCTCTCCCTCCCTCTCTCTTTCTCTCTCTCTCTCTCTCTCTCTCTCTCTCTCTCTCTCTCTCTCTTTCAATGTCTCCTTTTGTTACGAGTTCCAACAGTTTACCTTCAAAATTGTTTGTGACGTGTATGAAGACCAGCTATTTGAGATAATTTACGGACTAAAGCGACCATGTAACTACGTACGTATACTATCGTAATAACTTCTAATACCGTCTGATCGATAGAGAGAGAA
>JAOWAW010144894.1:0-10501 GCA_028565695.1 Nicola tetela | reverse complement strand
AAGCATCTACCCAGAGCTCATGCAAATCTCTTGCAGTCGTCATTTTCAAAGTTGGACCAAGATCCAGAAAGAGAAGTAACTGGCAAAACCAAAATGGAACAACGCCGGTCCTTTAAAAAAAACCGGACCGAGGTTTTGGTGAAAAATCAAACGCCATTTTATTTCTCCTTGGCAACGGTCTATTTTGTTCGCGCCGAATCTGGCGGCTTGCGAAACCTCTTTTTAGTACTTAGGTCGTACGTGTACGCGTACGCGTTGCAGGTAAACGTGTATGCGAAACCTGCCAAATGTGTACAAATTTACACGTTCGGTGTCGACATGTTATGTTGCACTTGCGCTTGGAGGCACTCCCGCTCCACCAAAGTCCATTGACGAACTGTGGCGAAAATAACCTAGTTCATGAAATCTCATCCTCTCTAAAATCTTGCATTGTGATCACTATAATCGATAATTTTTGTGTGGAAATGTGTGTTTTGCTTTTGTGTTCATTATTACAATAGCCGATGTATCACTATAGCCGATTTATTGGATATAGTGATAATTTGACTGAGTTTTGCATGCTTTTACTTTTGCTTTTTCAAATTTGTATCATTGTATACGGTATATCACTATAATCGGTCACTCTATAGCCGGTAGTACTTGTACTAGTACATACATCGTGGGGCATGTAAATAATGTAGCCTACAGTATATGGAAACGATCATATTGGCCAAACACTTACTGTACAATCAGATCTCCTTTGCATTTTAAATTTACCAATACCGTGGATACGTACAGAGCCTTTGTCTCTCCAAATGGATCAGCCAAGAAACTGTGCTGACATGGTGAAAACAGGCGTCACGTGACCGTCACGAAGCCGGCAGCCATCGCAGCCGGGAGACAGAAACGGAATTTGAGAGAGCTCGTGTCACCAGTCCGAACTACACAGAGTTTAAAGCGGCTTCTGCGACAGCACGTCCCCTAGTTGGTTCGATTTCTGTTATCCTTACCAGGATTTACAACTGGACAATGAGCTGGATGACTCTGATGAGCTCGGCCATCTTGGCCGTGGTAGTCTCTCTGGGGCAAGCCGGCGATCTGCCGCAAGGCAGCAGCATTGTTTTGTGGGAGTGTGGAAAGGCATCACACCAAAAATAGTATAGTAGCTTGTTAACGTTATCGTCTATAGCGAGACGCAACATGCATGGGAGTGTTACTATTTCTACTTGGGAGAAGTGACATAGCTTATCATGAGAACCTATGCCGTAAGGCTAAGCAAGATTGTTAGCCTGGCGGCTGTCTCATTAATAAAATTACAAGTTTATATTTTCAAGAACAGAAGACTAGGTGTGTTTACGGCCAACTACAAAAGCCGGCGAACAGGACAACTCCACGCGGTCAGAAGCTGATCGACCGATACAAAGCTCAATAGATCGGCGCCTTGGTTGCTCAATTTATCGCTAAATTTGGAAAGATGGATAATGAGAGAGAGGTTAATAGCTACTATATCAACTGATCGCTCAATCAATAGATGGACGGATCCATTATGCCATTGATAGATTGATACGTCAGATCTAGATTGATAAATGGATGGATAAACAGAAAGATAGATAGACTGATTCTTGATTTATTTATAGATAGAAGTGGTACAGCGAAAAGAGACAGAGAAACGGATCCTAAATTTATAATTGTTACCATTACGCAGCCAAAGTGGGTGATTGATTGAAATATTTAGATTCATCTCTCAATACATGTGTGATTCACGATTTCTTGGTTGGTCTAGATGAACACATTGAGTAGATCTGATGTCCCCTCAAATCAGTTTTGTCTGGTATAATTACTTCTACCACTTGAAGATTTAATTATTCCATCTGATGAACATACGTAAAAATATTATTTGGCAGACATCCTTTCTTTTCTATGTTAACTCGCTTTAATTGTGATTTGCCTTAGCTACACAACACACTGACATCATCTGCAAAGAAATTCTCAGATGCGTGGGCTCAAGCTCATAGAAATCTAATCAGCATCATGCAAACAGCAAGTGACCCTACTGGTGACAGATTCATCTTGTGTTTTAGGGTGTACAAGTCAGACAGCACTATTCGCCTGGCGGAGCAGGCTAACGGGGATATGTGTGTTGATATCAAGGAGTATGGCACATCGGATGGATCTCTTATCTGGTAAAGTATAGTGTCATGCAGACCTGTTTGTCCATATGTAGCCATAACCATCCATCTCTCTATCTATCTATCTAATTATCTTTATTCAATCTATCTGTCCATCTATATCAACCGGCAATCTCTCCTTCTGTTTGTGTGCCTCCTAACAATTTATAGTATCATTGTTTTATCTGAGCACTTTCATCAAAATATCGACTGACTGGAGATGTACCAGTGGCTTTCCATTAGCACAGGCACCCAAGCTTTCAGGCTGCTGAATATGCACGTACCGGTAGGCAGCAAATCAGCTGTATGTAGTGCAGGAGTTGTACATTATAGCAGTTGTATACAGTGTAGCAGGTGTATACTGTGTAGCAGTTTTACATGTATACAGTGTAGCAGTTTTAAACAGTGTAGTATTTGTATACAGTGTAGCAGTTGTATACAGGGGAGCATTTGTATATAGTGTAGCAGTTGTATACAGTGTAGCAGTTGTATACACTGTAGCAGTTGCATATAGTGCAGCAGTTGATACAGTGCATGTAGCAGTTGCATACAGTGTAGCAGTTGTATACAGTGCTGCAGTTGTACAGTGTAATAGTTGTACATACATGGCAGGTATTGATATCATAATCAAATCACACTTCTTAGGTTATGTCAGGAGCATACTGATGATCACCTTAAAGCTCATCAAAACCAAGAGTGGACCATGAACTCGGACAGCTCAATCACCAGCAACCTGTCTGGGAAATGTATTGATGTCATCGGAGGTAAGAAAAGAAGGAGAGAGAAAGGCGGTCCTATTGGCCAGAGATTCAAATAAAAGATGTTGCACTACCAGTGTTCTCAGTCATGGCCAATCTGAAAATGCAGTACCTGCTTGCTAGTACTGTTGGATACACATCAGAAGTTTGCACTTTAAAATTGTGTAAGATGCTCCCGTTTACTGTCTTCAGTTTTACAAGGTGAGCAAAACAACAGAAATTTTACAGATTTTTTATTACTCTGTCTGGCCAATGACACATTCACATCAGCAGTCAGATTCATTCATATTACATGTCAGAAAAGGACATTCTAATATTATTCCTGTGGTTTTTTTATGCTCTCAGAGGGTGCAGGATCCAGCCTACAGCTTTACCACTGCACTGGGTCAACATCACAGAAATGGACTTACTCCTCTGACGATCAGACTGTCCGCAATGGACAGGCTGGTCTGTGTCTGACGGCCTTTGGAAACACTCCAATGGCAGCGAACTGCAGCACGGAGCCATTGAGTGCATATCCGTATTGTAACATGTCACTGCCAGCTGAACAGAGAGCCATAGACTTGGTATCCAGGCTCACTTTGTCGGAGAAGGTATGGATTTGGTGTTAATGTTGATGGTATCTAGGGTTAAGGGCATGGAGAAAACCCACTACTTCAGAAGCAGCATATGAAGTTTTAGAAACATGTTGTGACGTACTTTACCGCAGTTGATATGGTTGGCACTGATTTGAGTGTACAATTTAACCAACACACATCACCATACATCCAAAAAAGAGATTTATTTTAAACTGTTATTCAACTGCTAATGTTCTTGAACAAAACTCACTTAGATAGAATTTGTGAAGGAGTGGGGGTGATGTTGCATGGACTTCAGTGGTCTGTGTACCCGGCCAATTGACCATTGACCCTTGGTCTCTGCATTCCACGCAGGTCAGCATGATGAAGGCTGATAACGGCGGTGTCAGCCGTCTTGGTCTTCCATCCACCGGTCATACAGAGTGCACACATGGAACTTTGAATGACGGCAAGCTTCTTACCACCCTCTTTCCTCAGGCAATCACCGTTGCTCGGAGGTCAGGACCAATAGTAAAAACTTTACTTTACATCTCCTAGTCCATTTCTACTGCAGGCTGCTTAAAAACACTGTAGCAATTGCCTCTTTAGTTCCTGCTCTTGATCATCTAGTTCAAATAGAGCACTAACTAATTGTCTCCTAAATGTCTGCAATGATCATCTGCATGTACATTGCACATGTCCATTCAAGTACAAACATGAATCTGAGTCTTGCTGACAGTTTGACGCCTGACAGTCTATGCTTTGGGAATGCAAACTTCCTCTGTTTTGGTATTTGATTGTACCTCAACCATAAATATGTATACACATGCACATGCACACGGACACACACACACTCATATTTAGTTTGTGTACGGACTGGCAGTGATCAAGTGATGAATGGGCTAATTGATGCTGTTGCAATCTTTGTTCATTTCTTGTCTTTTTGTGTGTGAGCTGTTGTTTACACCTTTCTTTTCAAATTGACACACACACATGTACACATACACACAAATACATGCACACACATACACTCACGCACACACATGTGCTCACAGAAACATCTGTGCAAATGTACTCTTGGAGATCAGACTTTTGATTACTCAATGGTATTCAAGCTCAAGTCTGTTTCAAGAAGGCTAGCCTGGTAAATTTTCTTGATCCTTGTACTTCAAAAATCGGCCTGAGTATCAAAAACTCTGCTTTTAAGATGTTTTCTGTATGTTCAAACCGTTCAGCTTTGACCGTGATTTGGTTCACACAATTGGACGTGCAATTTCGGACGAAGTTCGAGCGAAGCACAACACAGGCTGTGCACAAGGACACTGCAACTATCCAAACGGCCTCGTTTGCTGGGCACCAGTTGTAAACATCTGTCGTGATCGTAAGAAAACAAACAAAACTTTGAAAATCACAGAGTCCACATGAATGAGCCAGAGAGAAATTTTAAAGACTATACACCATTTTTATAGTTATGTCTCTGTGGTGGATTAGCCACCACATTATGACATACACGATGATATGCGTATGAACGTTGAGTTGTGTGTACGCTACGGGGTTTGTGTTTTTGGTTTTCTCAATCTCCTGTTGTTGTTGCGTTTTCCTTTTTCTGATTAGACTGTAATAAAGAATGAGTTTGATTGAACGGCATCCATGACAGTCTCTCTTTACTTTCTCTAAGAAAAACACTGACATTGCTAGTGGTTGACTCGAGAAAAACACTGACATTGCTAGCAGTTGACTTAAAAAAAAAACACTGACATTGCTATATGTAGCAGTTGCCTTGTTTAGTTTTGTGTTATAGGTTTTATATGGAAGATCTAGAGTTGCAGTACAGCTGTTTGTTGTGACATGTGCCATGGGGACATTTTGGTGTGACAGCGTGTCAATGTTACAATTCCATGAGAGAGCTGTGATGCACTTGTCATCTTGTCCTAACATTGCAATACTTCTTCCTTTTGGTTGCTCATTCCCTATGTTTTTCTTCACAGGCTAAATTTTTTTCATGGGTGCTGCAGCTCGATGGGGACAATGTCAAGAGGGATATGGAGAGGATCCTTATCTTCAGGCAGAGATGTCCTTTAACTGGGTTCAAGGTCTGCAAGATGGGCCTGACAAAGACTACATCCAGGCTGGGGTAAGTGTTTCTTTCAGGGAACCTGATGAGCTAGAAAAACATTGTGTGTGTGTTACACTGAGCCAATGCAAGGGATGTTTTCCTTATGTCAACTGCAATAATAATGTTCATGTGTTTCAAATCCTTTTCATTCCCTGTTTTTATTGTGGCCATATGATGCATTTTTGCCTACAAATGTGTTTGCACACAAGTTTCTCAACTCTGGATCTGTAACATAAATGGTAGCTTCGGTACAGTTGCGATTAATTATTGGACTGGAATGATATAGTGACCTTATAATTAACATGCTTGCATTATCAAAGTGTTGCACTACAGTGCAACAGACGTCTATACTCCTCATGTGTCTGACTAGGAATAAGTAACAAAAAGGAATGGGACACCCAGGATTGTGATGATGGTGCAAAGGTCTTAGTGCAGTCTCCAGAAACCATCAATAGTGAAGGCAGATAATTTTCAGCTAATGAAAGCCTAAAGCTCTGTGCTACCTACTATTGCATGAACAGCAATGTTTTAGGATGCTTACTCATGCATTTCCTGTGTATTGATCAGAACATGACATCATGTTTAAATCTTTGCTTTGCTTTTTGTAGGCGACTTGTAAACATTTCGATGTTCACACAGGACCAGAGAACATTCCGTCAAGTCGGTTTTCGTTTGATTCAGTTGTGTCTTATCGAGACTGGATTGAGACTTTCCAGCCGGCATTTAGGTGAGATAACACCTGTGTAGAAAATAATAGCATGAGTGTGCTTGTTTGAATGTGGCATTATGTATTTTTGTGTTTTTGTTTTTCTTTTTTACAGAGGCTGTGGCAAGGCCGGAGCCATCTCATACATGTGCAGTTTTAATTCGGTAATTATAAGTAGGAAGTGATTATCACAGACTTACACGTCTTAGACCCAACTCTTTCTCCTGATAGAATTAATTAAAAATCTCTCTATGTTGGAAGGTCCGAGCGGCTGCCTTAGAGTTGTTTGGTTGGAGAATGAAACAAAGATAGCCTTGGAGATAACTGGATGAAAAGACAAACATTGATTGACTAATTATTTTACTGAGATAGTCTGCTTTCTGCCTCCTGGTCAATGACAGTAGATGAATGCCCACAGATTTCTGTCCACAAATTTGAATGATAACAAAGTACTTTCAGTGGACAACTCAGCGCCAACCTGGGCGAATCTCTTAATTTGCAGCAAAATCTCAGGACTATGATAATGGCATTTGAAGACATAATCTGAATGATATTACACTGCCTTTCTTACCCCTCCTCCTTCTCCTCAGGTGGCCAGCCCTATATAGAAGGCAAAATGGTTTTGAAGGAAACATGCAGTCTGTCAAGTCCAAATAATTTCTGTGTGTATCAGTTGGGATCCTTGTGTGTATATGTGGCAAATCAAAAGAAATTGCTTCAACAGCAGCTTGTATGTCACAAGCAAAGAGTGAATTCGAAATGCCAAACATGCAGTTGTGGAGCTGACGTAAGGTGGTATACAGTACCAAGGTGCGAGCCTGTGCAAGTCATGGGAACGAGTTTTGCCAGTTTTGACAACAAGCATGTGGTATCAGACTTACAGAGTCGTAAATTCCAAAAGCAAATATAATACAGCAGCAGCAGAATGGCCTCACTCATCAGTCAATCACTGTCATTCTTTGTACATCAAGGAAAAAGATAGTTGATGTTAATAGACAAAAACCTACTCTTAAATATGACTAAGCCCACCAGATCTGTTTGGGACTGGGTGCAAGTGAGTTTCTTGTGCAATTGTATGCAACTGTATGTGTTTGTTTATTTGTGTGTGTGAATGTGTGTTGTGTGTATGTGTGTTTTTGTTTGTGTGTGTATGTCTGTGCTTACATGTTTTCTATATGTGTGTTTCTTCAGATCAATGGCGTACCATCCTGTGCCAAGTGGGACTTGTTGACTGGACTGTTGTGAGATAAATGGAACTTTACAGGTTTTGTTGTTTCTGATTGTGGTAAGTGTGATCAGTATGTGCCTGGTGTAGGCCTACTGAGGGCACACCGGTAGCTTCTGTTTCAAGTTTGAACACCATTGCACCAACTTTGTAATACCTGCCCATTAATTTCCCAGGGTAAGTATGGGCCTTACCCTGAAATGTATTCCCAGCGCTGCACGGGAATGCTAAAAGATTTTTGCAGATCGAAACATCATCTGATTATCTAAGCACCAGGTGGTTTACAGAGACAAGAAAACCTCAGCATTACATTACAGTCAGCCCCCTAATTTTGATGCAGGATGGCATGGCAGAATTCCACCCCTGGCCAATATTACACTCAAATATAGGTCTCTTTCTGAAGAACAACTGCTATATCCATCACATCATAACACACCCCGCTCAAAGGCTGAACACTGTTGCAGATGTAGCCATAGTCAGTTGTAATGGCAGTTTGCATGACAGAGACAAAGAGCCTCAGCCATGAAGTGCCTAGGGATTCTATGGCCAAGCAGGCTATATCAGGATCTTCAACCCTCTTAAATAAGCAAATATACTCGAAACAATAAAGTCTCACTGCCACTCTTGGTCAAGGTTAGTGACATGCAGTGAAATCTCTAACACAGGGAAAATATAAGACTGGGACAAAAACGATACTCTAGCCTGGCCATACTCAGTGATAACTCACAGAGAAAGAAAACTCAGCATGCATACAGATCCAAAGAAAAAATTACACATAGTACCTAACATGTACTAGATATAGCTACTAGATAGAGCTATAGAGTGATCAGTTACAAACCCACTCAACATAGACTGCTTACAACTTGGGGGCCGTTGACTCATCATTCCTAAATGGCTGACCTGCCTAGACTGCCCACCAAGCAAAATGCAGACCAGACTAACAAAGAGCCTGGCTCATGAATGATTCACAAGTTGCCCTGCCTCCCTATTATCTGCTACTAACTCTGACTGTGATAAGCACCAACAAGCTTAAGGTGACCATCTGTGCCTCTGCGTACCAACAGGTGCTGTGGGTGAGGTTAACAGTGCACATCATTATGCTGGTAGTCAAATGGAGGCCGCTGAGTTTTGTGTCCGTGCCGGGTGCGACTGGGAGTGTGGTAAGCATGTAATTGGCATGGCAACATTGAGCAAAATGATGATTTAACTCAGAAAAAGAACTGTTTAATTAATATATCACATTGAAAGCCAAACACTTAGCCACAGTGTGAAGTAAAAGTGGAGTGTATGCAACAGTTGTGAGAAATCACTCAGTGCATCCTAACCTGCAATCAGAGACAGGCTGACACCGGTAGAGCTTAGAAGATGAATCAAATTCAGGTCTAGTAGTTGTGGTAGAAAAAACAATTTTAAACAGTGGAACCAAAGCAAAATTACTGGATATTGTTACAATGATCTGGGCATTGACTACTGCAGTTAACTGCCCCAAGTGATGGCATACAATAAACTTGTATTTAACCACGTGGTCACTGATCATGTGTTCACACTTTAGTCAGTAAGCCTGCAGATTTCCATATTTTGCTAGCCATTCCACTACTGTACAGTCAAAGCTTTCTTCCCTTCCCTAAGTCAAAATAATTCCACAAGTTCAGCTGCACTTTCTGTATGAAATCTCTTTGAACAAGTCTGACTCACACTATTGAAGATTCTAATGCTTTACAAGAGCTTCTTTCTCTCTTTCTCAGACAAAAATGGATCTGGAGCATGTAGTCTGAAGCAGCATCAACTTTTGTTTTTTCTGTTTTTCTTGCACCAGTAACGATACTTGTGCTGAACATTTAAAGTTGAAATCTTTCCCCTACTTGTCTGCTTATTAAGGTGGCACCTTTGGACAGCTAACAAGCGCCGTTGCCAGTGGATATATTTCAGAAAAGCTCATCGACCGTGCAGTTGTCAGACAACTCACTCAATTCATACGTATGGGAGAGTTAGATCCGGACGAGAAAGTTCCTTACCGAAAGTAAGACCCTGTGTATATCCCACACAAGACGCAGCAATATATCAAAAACGTTTTGTTCCTTCTTTGTGATTGATCACCTTCTCTGTGACTCTGTGTTACCATCTTTCATCATATTCCTTGATTTCCAACCGCTCACAAACAAACAGTTTGTTGTATTGTGGTGGCTGTTTATCATGCTAGGTTAAACATGTCTGTGGTTGATGATCATCAAGATTTGGCCCGGCAAGCAGGTGTGTTGCAATGAACTCCATGCATGTAGTCATAATATCCTCTTGCATCCTCTGAGAAATACAACCACATATATCAAACAGATCTGTATTCAATCATCATCAAGCGCTCACAAAATGCATCCACCTAAGAGAAGCCAGTTCACGTGTTGAATTTCTCTAAACCATGGCAATTATATCTATAGAGTATCCATACAAAGTACATATAATTACAAATTCTTAAATTCTTTTCAGCATCCCAAACTATGCTAAGTTTAGTACTGGGGCAACTCTCTTGTGCCAGTTTTAATTTTCTCCAGGTTCTTTTCACTGTTTCTGTGGCCCACTTACCCTACTTAAAGCATCCTAGTGAAGCTGGTTTTCTCTTACCAAACATAGTGTAGAATCCAGTACTACTCCAATTACCATCGTATGTATCATTTTCGTTTTTTAGCATCCTTTCTTTGATTTTATCACCAACTTCAGTTTTCTCTCATTTCTTTCTCTCTGTCGTAAATACATACACACATACACAAATACACCTCTTTCTCACACACGCTCACATGCACACACATACACACATACATACACATAGACAGCACACACATATACACATATGCGCGTGCATGTGCGCATGCACGTGCACACACGCGCGCGCGCGCACACACACACACACACACACACACACACACACACACACACACACACACACACACACACACAAGCACTCGCAACTACTCAAAAGCATTCAAATCAGCCTCTAAAC
>JAOWAW010144883.1:0-10501 GCA_028565695.1 Nicola tetela | reverse complement strand
AAGAAGAAGAAGAAGAAGAAGAAGAAGAAGAAGAAGAAGAAGAAGAAGAAGAAGAAGAAGAAGAAGAAGCACTCTAAAACAGAGCGCCAGGCATCTGCCGTGCACCAGTACGTTGGCGCATGCGCACACTCTCAATAAGACATAACTTGTACATGTCGGAAATGTACCATGATGTACGTTCATGTTCCGTTGGTCTATATGGGCTTTCAAGTTACAATACCGTCGCATAGACGTCCACAGGTCGGGGGTAGTGGCATTCAAATTCGTCTGATGAACCAAACCGGTTGTCCTGGTTCACCGCTGGCGCCAAACGCAAGATGTCGCGTTGTTGTGGAGGTGTGACTTGGATAAAGGAACAAAGGACGACGCTCGTAAATGCTTGGCATGCTGAGATTATTCAGTGTAGTATGATCTAGGCTGACATACTGTACATGGGTGGTTGCTCAGTGAATGGGAAATTCAAAGCAACTTGTTCCAGCTCAGTAGACTACTTGTTTCTGGATCTAGCTTCGCAGTTCTCTGCAACTATGCCCCAGCTCAGTGTAGGCTGCGAGCTAAATCGACAGAGAGTATAGTACAATAGATCTGCGCGAATTATAATTATAAAGTCTGCATGTTACCATGGTTACACGGACGCCCACTAGCTACTACTTTGTAGTAAAACTAGAAATGTACAAGTAGTAGATCTGCAAGCATATTCAGCGCACGTGCATTCAGGCACATTGATGACGTAAAAATGAACGACCAACCCCCGCTTCGGCTCTTGTTTCAGCGCTCAGCGCAAAGCCCATTAATTTTATCAATACTCGTCAATGAACCATGATGAACAGATCGAAACATGATTATAATGAAAGAGCAGCTGCAGATTACAAAGGGAGCAGCTGCTTACAATACTGACCACAGGAGGAAGACATGCACCTGACACATGTAGAGTGTAGACTGCCATGATGTGCCCTAAAATTAGATTTTGTTTGAATTCGCGTGTTCTCTTGTTAAAGTCACCGGGCATGGTCGTGAAAGGCATGTCAGCAGCGGGGTGTATAAATGATACTGGGGTGGATAGGCTGCCCAATTTGTTTAAAGCCTATTCATCAATGTACCAACTTATCCTATTTCAGTTAACATTTAGATTGGCCATTGGGAAAACGACAGATTATGCGAAACGGTAAAGGACCAGAAGGGCCTGCTTGCGAACTTACATCATCGGTAGAATCAACTGCGCATCAGATTACAGCGGCTGCCCACTCGCAGGTGTTAGTCACATTACACCTACCGGAGGACAGAGTGTTTGACGGGTATATCATCATGTCAATCAACGCAATGTCAGATCATGTTGCTAGATCTGATTTGTTAGGCCCACGTTTGAACTGGTGATCATGATAAGATACGTACAGATTTTAGAAAGTTAATGCTTATTACAGATATTCGTTTGTGGCAGAATGAAGTTTTACCGTCCCAGTATTGTAATAGTACAAGTCATGGTGTCCGTCGCTTTGCGACAGGCGGCCATTGCGCTCCGTGGTAGCATGTCCCGCATCTGCTAACGCAATATTCGTGCTTCACGCTGTGTATAAGTGTAGGCCCTTCTGCAAAGTCACCATGATTACGGCGGACCAATCAAAACCGGCTCGACGGAACCAAGCTAACAATTTATATAGTAGTAATGATTATAATAGTATGCGTAATTGTGCTATCATGCGACGCGATGCTTGACGAACTTTCTTTACCTGGTCCATTGAAGCGCATGTTCAGGCGTGTCAGTCTGGGCACGAATACATGCACTGTACATGTACATTCGCATCCAGAAGGTTCCACAATCGCTAGCCAGGTCACTGGCTCCGGTGTTACGCACGATATAACGATTGGCGAAGAACTAAATCGAAAGACAGGTTCGATTTGAGATTTTCCGGGTAGTTTCATCTCGATTGTTGACGCAAAATTGAGCAGCAGTAGGCCGGGAAGGTTCGGTCATTAGGCGAGAAGTTTAAAACGCCTGTGCGGGATGATGAAAAAAATCATTTCTGCAGCTGACAGTAGCTGGTGAACAGAGCGATTTCGGGCCTGTACAACATGACCAGGCAGGATACTGAGTGTACATCTGCCTGCTGTAGTGCGAGTCCTGCCTGGCACGAAATATTTTTGTGACGTGAAACTGAGCTTCAGTCAACCGCATCTTTCTAAACATGTTGATGACAGCCCGATGACCCCGCACGATGACCCCGTCGATGAGGTACATGTACATGCACAGGACTCCGTTAGCTTCGTGCGTACGCGCCCACAAGCCGGGCAAAGCGCTGCATGCAGGACACTATTGGCCGCGCAGTAGAATGCACATGGTACGGTACAGCATAATAATTATAAGGGAGAAAGAGAGAGAGGGGTGGAGAGCGACTCGAGATTGCGAGCTATCGACCCGCTAGCCGGCTCGGTCCTTGACCATGTTGACGAAAACCGCCGCACGCACTCGTGACCACTGTATTATGGCATATGGCCGTTTCAGCAAGAGGGGATGTCCCGGCAAATTACAGGAGCATCCAACTAAGTAATTTCTTTTATTTCTGGAATGACATCATACCATCATGACCAGAGACTACACTCAGCTGTCTCAGCCGATTATGTTCCTGGTGGAAATCGATTCTAGCTGTCGTTTTGTTACTCAGCACCTTTGTTCTCAATCTAAAACATAAAAAGGCATTTTTCAGTTGCTGGTCTCTTCGTCGTCCTCGTATTTGCCTTTTTGTTTCTTTGCGTATTGTTGCAAATCGGCAGGACACATAGCGCTCGGCATCGAGTGAATGTACCCATCTTTAAATTTCGTATTAGATCGACCTGCACCGCTCAGGCGCTCTGCTCAGAGCAATGGGTTTAACCTTTTGTTGCAATTTGCATACCCGGTACTTGGTACAAAAGAATTAATGCGAGCACTGCTGTCACGCTCAGATTGCGAGGTGACGTATCAGTGTGTCAAGAGAGGTATTACGATCAGTTCAAAGAAGGAAGGGCGAAGAGGGCAATATGGTTGAACATTAACTGCTGGATACGCACAGTCGGTCCAGGAAGTATAATGAGAGCCCATTATGAGATACATCCCGTTATTCATCCAGCCTTGGCTGTAAGCAGCACAAGTGGCTTCAATCCATTAAAAACAGACTTTCGATGTTCTTGCTCGATGAGACCGCGGTTCGTTGTCTTGTTATATTAGCAGACCCAGTCTAGTTAACGTTCAAAACGTAACACTTCGTCACCTTGAAGTGGAGTTAATATACGTGTGCTAACTGGTACAATATTCACCGTCAAACTCTAACCCTGTCTCTCAAAACGGTCTCTCAGCTGCACCATGAAGCATTTCCAATTCATAACCAAATTTTTCGGCCCTTAGGCCATCATCATGGTAGACTGATGGCAGGTAGTCAGTCTACCCTGATGATGGCCTAGGGCCGAGACTTTGGTCATGAATTGGAAACGTTTCGGGGTGCAACTGAAAGACCGTTTTGAGAGAGATGGTTAGAGTTTGACGGTGAATATGAATACACTGCAACGGGGTTTGCACTTCTTTAAGAGAGTATAACTAGCACATGTACATCGAATCTATATTTTCGAAAACGTGTATGTGTGTGGGGCCAGAGGGTGTATGTATGTTTCTCTGTGTCCGCTAATGACTTGAAAACTACCCAACGGATCGCTGCCATACTATCAATGGGACTATCACTCCAGGAGTGGAGTGTCGCCGAAGCATTTTGGAGATGAAATGATCTCTCCTTCTGCCGATTCTTGCGAGAGCCCCTACATCGCGTACAACGTGAATGTACCGTGCCAAGCCCCAAATGTACAAGGAAACTCTGAAGAGCCTCTCTGCCCGTAACCAAGCCGGAAAAGCCAAGTCTTCTGTTTGCTTTGTGCGTGGTTTGTGCTAATATAAGTCACATGGGCCAGTCATGGGCTGGAAAGGTTCACCGGTGGCTTAAGCTTCGTCTACAAGCTTCTCGCCAGCAGGGCAGTCTGCCAAGTGTGCGAGACTGTCGCGCTCTATGCATTGCTGCTCCAACGACACCTTTTCTCAAAATCGTCACTGTGGCGGTGCCTTCGTTGTACATCTGTCGAGATCAAGTGAACTTCTAGCCGACGTAGTACATGTACTCAAGCCCACGTACCCCACACTTGCTGCGGCAGGTATGTCCTCCTGTAATATCAATGAAAAGTCGCAGTGACTGTGAGGCTCTTCTCTCTTGCAGCCGACGGCCTGGCTGGAACCATTTCGCACATCTATTTTCCGTGCCAGATTGTACTGATCAGGCGATGTCTAAACATAAGCGGGTAGTACGCAAATGGCACGTTCCCTCGCTGCTTGGAAGGCGTTGCATACGTCACTGGGTCCGACTCAGAGTCGGTCGAATCGTCAACACAGAGCACTGCTCGTAGAAGAAAGAGAATCCACTGCCAGTGAGCCTGATCTAGATGCCCTGGCGCGGCAAAACAACAAATCCGGCTGCTTCATCAGTTGATAAACTGGAAATTTGCTCTCTTCCTTGCGCTCTGGATTTCTATAGGTTGCTCCCACACGATCGCCAATAGGCTCACCATAATCGAGAGGGTTGTCCGCACTGTCTGAGTGTAGGTCCGGGTCAGATCTCACCATGGCCAGGCTGGCCTTGGCGTTGCTCTCCTGATCAGTGGTTCTTGTCCTCAGCTCGGAACTTCCGAAAACAACGCCGGCTTCTGAGTTACCGAAATTTAACCGCTCACGACGGTAGGCTGAGTACTGGATCTCTAGCTAACCGTGCTGATCGTCATGGTGTGTGCAACGCCATTCCGGTCCAGCTAGGCCTCCAGCGGTGCGCTTCGGCGACGGTATCTGGAACGTTTACAGGCATGCACTACAACGCTGGAATCCCGAACAATCTCAGAAGCCGAAGGCGAGGCTCGGAGAGCCAAAATCTTCAAAACACCCCGTCTCCTGTCAGTTTTGCGATGTGCAGATATACTATTGTAGGACATACTAGTACGCGTGTACCACGTGTTAGTATCGTGGCTATGTTTGTCGGGCCTCGTTTATATCACTGAAAGTAAGGCAGTCTATAGGGTGTTCAGCTGATAAACAGAATTGAATCTTCTCAGGTGTAGCTTCTTCATTTCTGCCTACATTGCCACAACTTTGGCAGAGACTGCTGTATCCCATTAAAACATGCGTATACGTGTATCTTTTTACTGAAAGTGAATGCTTGGCAGAAATTTGTTGACGTACCCATGGTTGTCAAGAGTCATGCTTTAACAAATCCAACCTGCACCTCTGCGCAGAGACCTGGGGTTACGAGCAAGAAGTTCGAACATGTGGAAGCCTGAGTGAGCTTGGGCGTGCTTCTTTCCACCTAGCTAGGACAAACCCCTAAGCAAGAATGCCCGTGGGTGGAAGCAGCTGGAAGAAGCTGATGGTCATTGCTGAACGGATCCTTGAAAAACTCCCCTCCAAAGCACAGCAGTTCAAAGTACAATAAACACAATCTAAGTCCGGTATACATGTATAATAAATTCCGAACCCAAATGTTTATCGGCTGATAAATGCTGAGGAATATAAAACTCTCGCCTGCGGCTCGGGTTTTCTGCTGAGGCATTTATCAAGTGAATGATTGCGAGGAGCGAGGGATTTGTAATATACTCCTTGAACCTTAAAGGACCATTCTTAAAAAAGAGGGTTCTATTTTAATAAAATTGTATTAAAAACCTCTTAAAAATTCTTTTACCAGACGATACTTGAAGTATGGGATTAACTGGGATAAAGACTTTTTAAGTACTCTCAATCCACAATTTTTCTTAAAACCCTTAAATTTACCAAATCCCAAAAGCTTACTAAAATTTCTAGACGAGTCAAACGCTGAAACGCTGTTTCTTCTAGCGTCAGTTTACAAGATTAAAAAGCTTGCGAAAGTCCTTTTTCGCGAAATTTACGACATTTAAAGCATATGCAAGTTTGCATCTTTCTACCTAATCCGCTGTACCTTTTCTTCTTCTTCTCTGCGTCATAGCCTATGCTATTTTGTAATACAGGCTTGTCGAGTAGCGAGTGGTCTGTAAATGCACACACATAGTGTTATATTTTCCTCAGTATTAAACTGTACGCCGCACATCCCTTACATAATCTTGTAGGTCTATTTTGCTTTTCCACGCTTCCTTAGCCATATCCGAGGTGGGTGCCTGAGGCAGCTCTTTAATATCTTAAATAAAGCGTATATCAACAAAATTCTGGCTTTACAGTGTATTATAAAGATAGATTACAGTTCTATAGCCCAGCGTTCATGACCTGATCTGAACCATGGATAATACAGTTGCCGAATAAATCAATTAGAGCTTGACACTGATCCGATTAACTTTTAAATGATAACAGAGTCGTTGACCCCCACCATGATCATGCTTGCTGGTTAGGTGTTCGTTCTGTGACTGGCCCGTTCTCCTAGTGCCATGTGCCATGTGCGCATATACGCATGTGGTCTGCCGCTGAGTCAGCCCCATTATTAGAATAAAAATGAAAAATTAAGTTATACTTCCAAATTGAAGCAGCTCGCCCCAGCCTGCTGCATATTCGAGGGGCGACGAGAGCTGATGGCCCATGTCAGACTGCTGTCTGACATGGGCCATCAGCTCAGGTGCTGACCTTGCTTAGAATATGCCCAGGTGATAGTTCTTTGAGCAGAAAGGGGCAGGTGGCACTGGTCTTGCGTGGTACATCTGAACGGGGATGAGGGCAGGAAAGCCATTCTGTACATCTACAGCACCTCCGGCCGCGTCTTGCATGCTGTCCGCGCAAGTGTCCATTCCTCAGTGTGGTCACGAGGACGAGAGAAGCCAAAAAAAAACAAAGAAAGAAAGAAGCCAGGCAGCCTGGCACTACTGTACTAGAGCATTGAGCAGGAGGAGACAGCAGTAGGAGAGCTATTAGAGATCCGGGCTATTCTGTACACATGGTACAGCAGAAGGCTAGCCTGAGATTATGAGCTCGGTCAAGAGTGAGACTGATGGCAATCGACAGCTGAGCGAGCGTGACTCACGCGACACCAACATGCAGGCGGAGCCTAAAAATTTAGATCGAGGCGATTCGGCCTTTCGCGGCCTTGACTAGGCGAGGAGGCTGGAGAAGATCTACGCACCAGCGGTGCAAAGCCATGCAACAATAGGGCAAAGTCCAAGTGATCCTCGCTGATCTGCAGAGTTTTAAAGCTGCGCTGTGTCATAGCGTTTGCTGAAGTTTAGCAGCGCGTAGTTCAGTAAGCGTAGATGCGACGAATATCCCTTATGTCGCATAAGGACTGTCGCTGCATGCTCATGCGTTCCTCAGCTGGCGACATGGTCTTCGCAAAAACAAATGACGTCTGTGGCGTAACTTGATGCGAGCAGTTCCGCTAGTGACGCTTATGCCTTCGAATTCTGAGCATGTACCGGTATGAACTGTATGTTATGTCAAATAGTTGTTGAATCGTGGTTGGTGACAGTACGCAACACGATGGCTTTGTGAACTCGAGCAGCCCTCCGAGTTAGTAGATTGTTCGCCTTTGTCTGCTCCTCACTGAGTAATGCAACAGTTACTGCTGTGATAAAAAAAAAAAATAGACACCTACTGCTCTAATGTGTTTTTCATAGCCGCGTATCACGACTACTACAAGAGTTGTTGGTGTCTGGTCTGTTTATTTTTCTGTATCGCGGGGCTGTCGCGGCTAGACTGTCGACGTCCAGCATGCAGCACACGCTGTAAAACACTATCAAGGGGTTTTCCGGTACAGTGCCGTTGTCATTGAGAACGTGCTGCCCTAACCGCAATGCGGTGGCTTGTGCTATGATCAAAGCTTGCAAGCCGGCCACACGGCCGCACGCGTACGAACACGATGAGACACCCCAGTAGAGAGAATGTGCGGCCCGAGGCTCAGTGCAGTACAGTGGGTAGCACAAGAGAGGACACGGGACTATCCGACACATGGGAATGTATGCAAGCCTTTTGACCTTTCGTCCATCGATCGGGCTCGGGGGCGGCTTTCGCTGACTCTTTCTCTGTACATGATTCACCACAGACGCTTGACCTGTTACGCTGTGCGAAACGGTCAGTGAAAGGACTGCTTAAAGCTGCGCAGCATCGAGAGCGGTCGACGGACAAAAATTGTGTAATGACTAGTAATGACTAAATGCAAGCCGGTCACGGACGAAGGTTTTCGCGTGAGATCGCCTTCTCGAAGTTCCAAGCGCTACTTTTTCCGTCACTGTACCAGCTGCTGCCAGATTCGTGATCGGGCCCGACGGCAACGGCAAGGCGAAGATAAGCCGGCTGCACTGGTTTAGGCGGTCTCGTCCACAGACTCATAAAACTGCTTGTAATCGATGCAGCAGGAGAGATCTCCGCTGGGTCGTATCGACATCGCCTGGCCGGTAGATCTCACATCTCCCACACTCTCATTCCCTCTCTTCTCTGCTCTTATCTCTTGTCATTCATGGTGAACTCTCTTCACCGTGAATCCTCTACCCTCCTCTCTCTACGTCGACTTTACCCTTCTCTCACCGCCAGCACGTAGTTTCGCGTTCGTGAGCTAACGCACATCGCTGATGCAGCGCCTCGCAAAATTTCTGACCTGGGCAAGGATACTTGGCCTTTTGGTTGTAGTGAGTTCTACTACGTGCAGATCTCAGACAGCTTCATGGGGCCCGTGGGGCAGCTGGTCAGAATGCGACAAGCCCTGCAGCGACACGGGACAGCGAAACAGAATGCGTGTGTGCTCTTCAGGAAACTGCAACAAGAACAGCACGTTAGAAATTCAACCCTGTGACACCACTAATTGTGGTAAGGAATGTACGAGCGACGTGGGTATTCTGGTCTGCAGTGTCATAACTGTGTTCGTTTTTACCTTCTACTTTTGAGCGAATGATTGTGGAACTCGCAATGCTTCTAATCTATTGGTGTCAGGCATTTCCCGCAATGGTGTTTAGGGGACTGAAAGAAAACTTCTCTAACCTTTGGAAATAAATCAGGGTGAAATCTTATACCAAACTAAGAGGTTTTGTATAGACATGGGTCGTGAGTTTGCCCAGTTGACTGGGCGGCTGTGAAAGGGCTTTGTTTTCCTGCTGGGTAGTTGACTTCGGTCTGCTTTCTTCGCAGCTGTTTGTTTCCTGTGCATTTCCCCCTTTCGTTGTGCTTGCAGTACATGAATGACCCATACACTATGCTGTGATACGTCCAATGCCGATCGTTTGCGAAGCCTGAGCGATAGTGGTCGGCTACTTGGCCACTACCCAGCACGGCAAGTCGTTACACCTACCTCCCAACAGCCGTAAGCAAGGAATCAGCTGTTCGTTGCTGGTGCGTGAAGCAGCGCAGGGCCGTACAAGCTGAACGTGATAAGAACCACTGGCCGTTTTATCATGTTTATTGCATTTGCAACTACTACTGCAACACTGTTATGTCAACAGTCTGTGCAGACCAGAGCGATGTGGCTGGTCAGTGCGTGCGCGGCGCGGTTGTACTGGCTGTCAGTATACCTAGTCGTCAGCTGATCGTAGGGCATGCAGCTGGCTTCCTTCCTCTATCCAAGACCGATAATGCATCGTTGGCGTTGCCTCGTACCGTGACCTGTCGACTAGCCATTTAGTTGTAGAATTACCCGGCTGTTTTTAAAAAGAATAGTGCTCATTCTTGAGTGAGGTTGTTACCTCCGTTAGCCAAGCGCGACCGGTGCTGCCCTTCCATTCGATCAAACTGGGCTGGATTGATATAGACGACCACAGAATCGAAAATCTGTGGAAATATGTAACAACGAAAAAAAACGTTAAGCGTGGTGCATGTCTAGTTGCGCGCGTGACCTCATAGTGAACTCTGCAGCTTGGAACTTCTAAATTTAGCTTTTTCTTCTTGCGCACTGTTTTCCCTCACTTTTTCTCGCATTCATTCAGCATGTTCAGTCATTGAAAATTTCTCTCTTCTCACTTCTGGTCTATTGTTATGATTGTTAGTTTTTTTTTATTATTTTGAAAGTGGGCAATAACTATTTTCCGTGGGTCATTTTAGAGTGTAGTAAACTAATAATCCTACTTAGCTTTGCACGTCCAATAAATAAAACATGTGTAGAGGTAATAAAATATTTTATCCTCGATCCTGAGGGAACCCTAAGAAGATACAGGCACATTAAGCAGTTTAGTAGGTATTTTGAAAGGATGTTTTTGCTAGAGTATGATTTTAGTGCATGCTTTTTTCAATTGGACTTATACCATTGAATCACCTCTAGTGAACAAGACAACTATGTTAACCAACACTACCACTACCATGACAAAAAAGAGAAGGGATGGGTAACATGCCACATGAAACCCTCACGTGGCAGCATGTTTTTTTTTCTTTTTTGATTATTTGAATGGGCTATACCTATCAGGTAAAGAGGATCTGCTGACAGTGTTCATGAAAATAGTGTGGAACACACCTGTATTCTAGTGTGTGCCCGTGCGGGGGGGGGGGGGGGGGGGGGGGGGGGGGGGG
>JAOWAW010144850.1:0-10504 GCA_028565695.1 Nicola tetela | reverse complement strand
GTGGGGGTGGGGAGCGGGGGTTTGTGCTTTTTCTGTCCAAACTCTGCGTCAAAACAAACGTGCGTCCAAGCCTTTCTGGCACCAGGATCAACACTTGTGTAATTTACTGCTATTACGCGATATTGTGTGAAGTGGGCGAAAGCATATGCCAAAAGGTAAAAGTCGATGTCAATAGTACCGACTACACTCTACAACTGTACGTGTAGTTGCTGCAGTTTATAACTAGAGAACTTTACGTGAAAACGGGAATATACTTCTAGGTAGTCATGCGAGTTATCTATCAAAGTGTTTGTGTGAGAGAGAGGCAGACAGGGCGAGACGGCTGAAGACGCCGGGAGAATTCGAATGAGATGAAAGGAGCATCGTCCTCACCCACTTAACGGCGGACGCGGTTAGTGGAGATTCTTTTGTCACCAAAGTGCCAAACGAACATAAACATTGAAGTATTCTCAAGTCGTAGGCCAACAAAAGAGTTCAATGGTTCTCGGTTAGAAACGATAAGATTCTTTACTAGTGCCTTGAGTTGTTTCGATATTTCTAGCTGCTGCTCGCTGCTCAGCTTTATCAACTGTGATAGTAATTCTTCCGCGATAGTCTCTTCCTCCGCATTGGAGTTCTCAGCGCGGAAATCAGAGCGTTGGGTCTTTTCGGCCTCGCAGTTTGTTTCCTTAATTTGTTATTCATAGATTCGCCACGCACTATCCTAACAGAATGGCTTAGCCGCTGGCAGCTGCATGTGATAACCTGGGCTACTGTTCCGGTTTACGCCGTGCTAGACACATTGAGCTGGACTCCAACGCGGCAAGCAAGCCGAAAAATGGCCCAGCGGCCATGTTAAGCACTCTGCGGCGTGCACACAGTCGGCGATTAGTTAAGCGTTTCAGCCTGCTTGGGAGTGATTTCAGGGCCGCGAAAAGTAAAGTCGGCCCCGGCCACGTCACAAAGGCTTAAATTTGGCCACGTCACAAAGGCGACAGCACCGACAAAGTACCGTGTGCCTAGTTATATACTGTTGAAGCATTTTGCGCCTGGACAAAATTTAAAACGTGCCCTTGAGTCTTTGCATTATTAGAACAACCGGAGAAGTAAGGGAACACGAGAATTATGATTCTACATGAGCTAAGTGGAAACGATGTCAGAAGACATTATTGGAGTCCAGTAGCATTGAGGAAATCAACATATTATATTATACTCACATTGCCTATCGCAGTCGGTAAAAAGACTAGTACTGTTGGTGAGGAACGAATTCTAAGGAAACGGACAGATTGCAGCAGTGAATATAGTCGAATTCACTGCAGGCGAGATACGGAAAGGTCAGTTTGTCAGACAGTGACCATAGTGGACTGTTCAGGCTGTTCTATCTTCGAGGACATGGACGTGGCGGACAGAAAGGCAGAGCCAGTCGTGACCACCAGTGAGTCTGCCATGTGCGCATGCGTCAAACGTATTCCAGTAGTGCGGAGATTTTGTGGATATGCGATAGCAGGACATGTGAAAGCACAAATGAGTAGACTCTAACGGCCCCTGCTTGCATACTACGTAACACCAACAAAGACGTTTTTGGTTTCCTGTTTGCAGACGCCATTCAGGAGACAGATCAACATTCAGTGGCAACAGTGGTCTACGGTCGACCTGGCATACAGCAAGCTCGTGAAGTGATAGAGAATAAAGCTCATATGGCCACTGGGGAAAATGACGGTTCGCACAAAACGTACTTGTAGGCAGCATTGAGAAATATCGCGCTCGTCACGGTAGGTGCCTTTTCTGCAATCGTTTTTTCTTGCTATAATTGTATTTTCCCCCATCATCATGGCAGACACTGAGCAGAAAAACCATTTCGGCTTCAAGACAGAGTATTATCTGATCACAGCTGTTCAGCAATTATCTGTATTATGATATTATCGCTGATTACGAGATTTTCTACTACTAGTAGGCAATCGGCTGATAAATAGAAATCATTTGACGGTTTTAAACGTTTTTCACGTGCTTAGGACCCATGTGGTAGGGCAAGGCCTTTCGCAAACGCTTCAGGTGGAGCAAGGGGGAGCAAGTTCACGTGACCGCAAGAGAATCTGCATCGAGAGGGGGAGACATCGCTTGCTCCAATCGCTAAATTTGCATGCATTAATGACATATTGGGGTAACGAAGCCTCCACTTTTCTGTATTTTATAATTATACATAATGTGCTAGTAAAAGGAGAATAATAAAATTGATCCCGTCGATTATTCCCGCTCCTGCATAAATATCCACGTCGTTGACTTTAATCCCTAGCTGTACTAGCTTGCAATACATCGTTTACTCCTCTGCCTCCTTATCGCATTGTTTCTATCATTCTTTCTTCTTCCCCCATCTCAATTCTCGTTGAATTTTTCATGCCGCAAGTTGTCATGCTAATTTATTCAACTGTTGAACTTTGAGTCGGTATTGTGCAGAACTGAGCGTGGAGGGTTTTCCTTAATTCTCTATCTGACTTCGCGGAAGTAAGCTGCGAAGCTGCATTCTGTGTTCCAAACTGCTAGCGTGGTCCTTGTACATGTGTTACTCTATACAGACTCCCTGCATGCGCAAGCCGGATCAGCTGCAGCTGTCTGCGCATTCGATATTCGCGTGTGCTCCGCATTACCCAGAGGTAACACGCATGACCCAGTGACTACTTGCAAACGAATCGCAGTACTGCCACTGGTTGTGGGCAGCTGTGAGTGCAAATGAAAGTCTTTCGTGACGAATGGGTCCCGAAGAACACTGAATATGCATTTCTTGCAGTCGAAGTAGTTGCAGCATAAGAACCTCCTCAGCGTACATCAGGCAGCCTTGATGCGTCTAATGACCAGGCAAAGTCCTGTAATTCATAGGTATTCGTATGCCAACGACACTCTATAATATAGAGGAGCGCATGCATATGCATCTAACGTCATCTGCGGATTAGGTGAAAGGAGACGCAAAGGGAAGAGAGTCTGTACCTTGAAGTATGGTACTCACCTGGAGAAGGTAGGGAAATGAAGGAAGAGACTTCTATTCTACGTTACGAATATTACAGATCCCCGGTTGCGCTGCCCAAATTTATCCTTTCCTCTCGTATACGTACAGTATCAGTCCTTCTTTCTTACGACTGTCGAGTTGGGATGGTGTCGTGATTGTAAACAACCCTGTCCGTATCGTGCTTTGCTTGAAAACTTCTATACGTTCACGTTGGCTATTAACACAATATCATATAGCTAGGTATTTTTGCACATTGAACGAGGACTGAAACTTGCTTGAGCGTAGTTAAAGTATTAGTATTAGTCGAGGGAGAACATAGGTAATACGTTCTGTATGAAAAATTGAATAGAGAAGCTGACCTCTGCATGCGATCACGCACGACGCACGTGTTCGACTTGCTTTCAGGTGCCAGTCCCAAACGACTAGCCAGCTTTTTACCTTGTCCCACAGGCTCTTTTCTCTCGTTATCTGTCACAATCCCATGGTTTCCCCTTTCTCTCTCGAGCAGCTCTACCTTCCTCTGGTGCTTTGTCAGCACTGTGCACGTGATTGCGCAGCAGCGTGGATCCAGCCTTGTCTAAAGGAAAATTGATCCTGCTCTTAGGAAACTCTTATGTGGGAGTACTAGTGAGTGGGTGTAAACATTAATGCAGTTTCGGATGCCTTACAAGTGGTACCTGTGTTTTACAACCCCTGCTTTTTACCACCGCGCGCTTGTAATACTCGACGAATTTTTTCATGCACTGACGAAGATGCATAGAAATCTCCCTGACGACCAGCAGCCGCCTAATAATGTACAGTGGAGACTGTTAACCTGCGTTTTGAGGCCACCAGTTGGCGCGGGGATATTTTCGCTCTTGGTTTCGAGCGCTCGAGCAACCCGGTTACTGACTGGTCAGTCAGACGAGTTAAGCTTTGGTTGACGTGACGCTGGCGGCGCGGCAGGCACATCCGCGATTTTGGATGACTCAATTCTGGCGACATCGATAGAGTCATCAGGGGTGGGCTAGAGTTTCAAATATTTCTACAAGTACTGTATACAATATACCGTGTATATAAATGGCATCTGGGAGGCTACGCCAGTACCTGTATTTCCACACCACCTAGGCCTGTAATTTAAGACCACTTGCGGTTGCACTATTTGTGTCTTCTCGGGCCAACAAGCACGCGCGCTACATGAGGTGTGAAACGATAAATATTCCTGAACGGAAATATTTAGCCTACGAGTCGTAAATTGTTTCTTAAAACAATTCCAAAGTTCAATTTTAGCCCGTTTGGTGTATTGGTACACTGAAACAGGTCGAAATAACAATTTACAAAGCTTTGAGTGTCGAGTCATCATCAGAAGCAGGCTACTTAACTGGCCACAGTCACCAGGTACCTGACCTGCGAGATGTTCTTCAGGTTCAGGAGCGACGAACTAGTAACGATCGGTTCTATAGTCTGTCCCAAATGGATGGACGTCTGTGCTGCATTGATTTCTTATGTGTTGTTGTGGGCGATCAGCGTTCATAATTTTGAAAGGGACTATAGCCAGCGGTAAGCCTCGCGGTGGCGTGCTCTTGTCCTTCGCGGGTGGGTTCGTGCGTGCCCAGCATCTCAGAGGATTTATCATACCTGCTAGCTATAGAAATTTGTGTTGTGACGTGGCGTGGTCGGCCGCGGTGTGACTGTGACCGTGATGGACGCTCTGGGGTCTGCCTTTGGTTGGGCACACCGACCCCACACGTGCCGCCACAGGCGACCAACGTCTACAACCTCGAAATGCACCACATCTAGCAAAGCCTCAAAACGGCGAAATTCCTCAACCCCCACAGACGAGCCCGCATGCACGCGCCCAGTATCCCAGCCAAGACAGGACATACCACGCTTACTAGCTATAGAAACATGTGTTGTGACACAGCATTGGGCAGCTCGGCCAGAATCACAGTAATGGCCCTAAGATCTACTCTTAATTAACCGTCAATCTTTCCTTCAGGTCAGTAGTCTGTGTTGCAGACGATCTGATATCTCAAATAAAGGCTTCATGGATGTTAATTTCTTTGCAAAGATGTTCGACAAATCCGTATAATCCTCTATCATGTAATGATGCATGGGTTGATCATGATGGACCACAGGCACAAAATCAGTACTTTGTACAGAACTGCAAAATTTGCTGAACGAGATGTTTATGCTGTACATGAGGAAAATATCCTGGTCGTTTATGGCTTAGACATTTAGAAACTTGACTATTTTCATACACTTCTGATAGATCCTTTATAATCTTTCGGAAACCAAAGGTTTTTTGACATAAAGGCAAGGGCAATGCAAGTGTGATTGCATGGTGGTTCACAGTTGTTGATGATGTTTGATTTGAGAAAACATTAAATCTTACAGTAACAACCAAATGGTTAACTGAAGTGATTCTGTAACGTCGAACTGCAGTTCTTCACGCCATGCAAAGTTGATGAGCTCTCGAGGTTCAGAGCGCTCTCTGACCACCACTTTGAGTGATGAGTCTCTGATGATGTCATTCAAGTCATTACCTTCAACAAATGTAGCCTTCTTACACGCAATCAGGCACAACTCCATCTGGGGCATGGTTGCCAAAATGAAATCAGGCCAGAAAGCTGCTGCCAGGAGAGATGTATATCAAAGAGGCACAGCTGCCTCAATCTCAGCAGTCTTGACACAGCCAAAGTGAGCTGATGGAGATCTTCATCAATCCCACAATCAGCCAGGCCAACAAAAACAAATACCTCCAACATACTGAAGCAGAGTAGTAGTCGGGACACCATGCTTATGCTAACTCCAGTCCAGGCCAACCTCAGGTCACACAAAGTCTTGCAGTGATACTTTTCTAAGGGTTCAAAGAGAAGTGTCATGCCATCGTTACCAACTGGTGCAGAAACTCCCAGTTCATGCAAACTGTGAACTTGATTGAGGATATCTGATATAGCACAGGCGGACTGACTTGTCATGCATGGGTCCCCAAGTCCCAACCATGTTAGGCCAGAGCATGTTTGAATGGCTAGCACAAGAGGTGTCAGGCAGCTGTCATCTGCCTTGTTCATGGCAAAAGACAAGACTTGAAGTGTACTGCTAGATTGCTCAATGACACCACTCAATGCAGCCAAAGTGCAGGCTGATAGTCTATTGCAGGAGATATTAAGTATCTTGATGCGCCTGCACTTTTGCAGTCCAGGCAGCATCTCCAAAAAGTCATTGTCATTGATCCCACACTGTTCCAAATCAAAGCACTCCACATGATCATGGTAGTGATGAAGACTACAGGAGATTTGCTTGAACATCCATCGAGATCAACCTCATCTGCCTAAAATCAATCCCAATAGTCTGGATAATATCTGCAACTGCTTGACTTCCTCCTTGTGGGAGCTGCCCACTGCACTCTGAATGACACTGCAGAAGCAGGCGTAGAAGACGACGACGTTGCAATGCTGCTTCCTTCACTTTACTTGCCATCACATCCAGCAGGTGCTCACACATAGATCCACTGAGCATGCCACTAGTAAACCACCAGAAAGCAGAAAATTCATCATCTAATTCTAAGGTTTTAACCAAATCCTCAATGCTTCTTCGGCCTCCAGTCCTAAGTCGCTTCTGCGCAGCATGCAGGGCTACAAAAAACTCCATCATTGAGTGATGCTGAAACATGTATGCATCTTCTTTCCTAATGACTGGTGCTGCTGAAGAGGACAAGAAGCCCAGATCCAAAGTAGCGCCAAGGCAATTAGCTTTGCCCAGATCAGATTTGTAGAACATAGCTTGCTTCTTTACTAGCCCATCAAATGCCAACTCACTTAAGTTCTCCATTGCTTCCTGCAAGGCCTCTGGAGCAGCACCGAGTAGAAGACTCGATGGTATGTCTTCTCTCATTCGAACGGCTGATTGCTGCAGCATTGCCAACACTGCATTGTGATACACTTCTGTATAAGTGGACGGTAAGGTCTTACCAAGCTGAAAGAGACGACAGATCATGCTGGCCAACATTGGAGTGTGCATCAGTGAGTGCACTTCTGGATGTCTTTCTAACTCGAAGTGTAGAAGAGAGGCCTTCTGGGAATTGTGTGCAAAAATCATGCCCACATACCTTGAGATCTTCTCTGATGTGAACCCAATCACCTCAAGATGTTGATGGAATGGATAGTTCTTTGAGAGCCATAATGCCATTTTGGTTGGCCGAGAGGAAATGATTATGTTCAGCTTTGGTAGTTCCTTGCCGATAAGTACTTTCCAAAGCATTGTAGTTGTATCTATTGGTGCCTCTTCAAAGGAGTCAGCCACAAGGAGAACCTTGTCTGAATGGTGACGAATGTACTTGATCACCAAATCTTGTTCACACTCGCTGAGACCAAACCCATAGAGATGAAACAGTTTGTTCAATGTTTTAGCTTCTCTCCAGTCGGTATCATTGACGCTGCCATGAAAGAAGAGAGTGAAGTCCTGCCAAAAAGCACCTCCCTCATTGGCCCACTCGTGCGGAGCTTTCAATGTGAATGCAGTTGATTTCCCTGCTCCAGCGCAGCCCGTGACAAGCTGCCGGCTCATCGCTCGACCATCATCTCCCTTCTGAAACATGTCCAACTCTATCGTCTTGCCTGTGTCCATGATT
Source organism: Nicola tetela (assembly GCA_028565695.1). Classification (NCBI taxonomy): domain Eukaryota; kingdom Metazoa; phylum Porifera; class Calcarea; order Clathrinida; family Clathrinidae; genus Nicola; species Nicola tetela. Next base: position 2,912 of record JAOWAW010144850.1, on the reverse strand, counting down.
TCTGCATCGTGATCAAACGTGAATGGCTTTTTCTGGCCAAGTGAGAAGCACAGTGATCCCAGCTGCTCAGTGCTTAGCAGAGAAATATTCACAACAAGATTATCTAGAGACAGAGGTTTACATCTACCAGCGCTTTCGCCATCGCTTGAGGACATATTCATTTGCCGATAACGCCGCTTCAGCTCTTTCGCTAACTTCTCTACGACAGGGGGCTGCAGCTGGCTGGCAGGGGACAAAGAGGCCGCCTGAGGTGTGTAGTGGTCAGAGAAAGTGTCCAAGACGCGCTGCTCGTCATCTGGATGAAGAGAAAGTTCCCTGCAGCTGCAGTTTATCTCCTGTAGTGCTGTTTGAAAATCCCAAAAATGCTTGCTCGTTTGCTCGATCAAGTAGTCGAGCAGTAGGCGAGCGCGTTGATTCTTCTGCTGTTCATGACAAGCGGAAATGTTCTGATAAACATCACTACTCGTGTCCATGGAACCGTTCTCAATAAGCACGTCAATCACCTCCATGGTGTCCATTCGAGACATGAGAAGACGACGATTTAGCCGCAGCCAGTTCCTTTGCCAGTCAGCCAAAGTCATGGTTTGTACATGTTGCTCAACCGGTCTTCTAGTGACTCCACTCAGCTGCAGGGTGGGCGCTTTCTTCCCCTCGTCCAATTTGTCCATTTTCTTCGGGTGTGACATGTCCTGCACTGGCTATTTACTGCCTAACCTATCGAATACATTCTAAATCTTTCAGGAGTCACACAAGGGGCCTTCTTGAGCTCACAAGTTCGCTGAATCGTATATCACGGACAAAACAAAGAACATCTGTACATGGGTGTGAACTGAGCTTTGAAGCTGTTCAAGTTCTGAATGCGGCCGCGGATCGGAAGCTCTAGCAGCGCCACATGCCGATGCAGCTCGGTTGCCCCGTTACGCATGCAACTCAACTCGAGAGGCGGATGCCTGTTGGCGCCGTGTCGTCTCGAACGGCTAGGCTGCGTGGACGATGCCAGGCCGCAAGACCACAGATACAGCTCTTTTAAACTGTACCCTCAGACCTTCCTCTCGGCCGGCTCACTCAGCATTACTGACGAGTCAAGCTGCAGCGGTAAAACCAAGCAGTGCACGTGCAGGGGACCTGCAGTGGTAGACCAGGAGTGGCAGATCCAGCGAGCTGGTCACGGAACTTTCGAATTTCCCGACGGTTTATGCACTTCCCATTGCTTCAGCATTGCTGTTTCCCATCGCTGGCCTTAGGTACTGCTGAAGTAATTACTTCAGCGACTTTGCAAAGCTCCCCCATATACGCTTAATTAATTGTTCAACTTTCAAACGAGCCATAGTATGCCGGTGCTACAACTTATCATGTTGAATCGCTAGCTGAAGTTAAAATATGATTTTTCCCAAGTTGTGGTATAGCGCGCAGTCGTACATAATCGCCTTCTAATATATCACCGGCAAATTAATGTTTTAAACTGCATGATGCCAGTACAAATTCACCTCACACCCTGCCACAAAACAGAAGGCCAGATGGCCCATAGACTAGTCGGCGAAGCATCACATGAAGTAACAAAAAGTCAGAAGGCTCAACGTTCTCCTGATAAAGGAATCAGATACTGCCCCATCAAGTAAATGAACCCATTGTCACTCCAACAAATATTACATCACTGGTACCCGCTGTTGCTGCTGCGAGAATCGCCGGATACAATTGTACAATGGTTCATGCTGTTGCAAATCACCAGTTTTTTCTAAGACTCTGAATCAAATCAAAACGGAATGAATGATCCAATTTAGAAGCAGAAATAGAAGAAAACTCATTGCACCCTCTGTCGCAGAGGGTAGTGAATTGAAGAAAAAGACTTTTTTTATCCACTACGCTCTATCCTCAGTAAGGACCCATAAATTGTCCCATCAATATAATTATGGTGCCATGGTCATTCCAACAAGAACGCATAAACTGAAGCACCTGGGAGAATCACCACAATACTACAACCGTTGGTGATGCTGAAAACGACCACTAATCTTTTTGAAAGCAGAATGTAACTGATTGAAAACCCCTGAGTCAAGTTACAAATGAAGAGAAAGCTCAGTAGTATTGCTCAGCCTCCGGTACCAGTCCAAGAAAAAGAACTCAGTCCAACTAGCAAAGCACTGCTTAGATAACCATGCGTGTAAGGGGCACGTAGATCATAGCACACAGGAAATGAGCAAAAACACATTGAAAAAAGGACAGCAAGGGTGCAACACAATGATTTCACACAGTTAAGCAGAGAGAGCCAAATTTTCTGCTCGAGAAATACTTCATGTCCTTTGCCAGCTTGTCACCTTCTAATTATACGTGTCTCAAAATCTGTCTTTCTATCCGTCCTTCTATTACTCACCTATTTAGTCACTTTTTAACCATTTCCCCTCCAACTTTCCCACGTGGGAACATATGTTTAAATGACCGTTTTGGGGGTCGGGGAGAGAGGAAGGATTGTTCTTCGCTGCAGCCGTCTGTTACGATCGGTGGTGCTTTCTTCTTCGAAAACATGGTTTCCCGCACAATAGGTGGTGTCCGGTGTACTTTCTTGTGCACTCTTTATATAACAAGTGGCGTCCGCATGGAGCCATCGATCGCAGGCCATAGGCATGTGTTTACATAGTTGTAATGCTACGCAAAGTCCACTTTGAAGTACTCATTGAAGCTCTGCATTGCATACAGGACTAGGACATGGTTCCTACAAGTTGCAACAAAGCTACAGTATGTGTAAGCTGCTTTGGATGGGGACAAACGAGGTTGTAATTGTGCTTACAGCGACAGAGCTCCTTGAGCTCATGCTCATCAAACAGTCGACCATAATTATATATCTTGAAGACGCGACTAAAACAAACCTACGTGCACGAAGCGCAGTGTCGGCATGCTGGAAATGTTGCAGCTTGGCG
>JAOWAW010144849.1:0-12392 GCA_028565695.1 Nicola tetela | reverse complement strand
TATCATGAAATATAGCAGATGCCCAATGCCACCCAAAGTCCACATTGCAACATTCATTGAAGTACTACATTGCCTACAGGACTAGGACCAGGTTGCTACAAGTTGCAGCAAAGTTAATCTGCTTTGATTGTGACAAATGGGGTTGTAATTGTGTTTACAGTGACAGAGTTCCTTGAGTTCATGCTCATCATACAGTCTACCATGTAGGTCTTGATAACACAACTGAAACAAACCTACATGCACTAAGCGCAGTGTCGGTATGCTGGAAATGTTGTAGCTTGGCAGAAGCAAATCCGCATGCATGCATTCAACAGCACGAGTCATGTGGCCCTTCCTGTCAAAAGTTCAGAGCTCATGGCAACAGCTGCAATCAAATCAGCAATGGGCCTAGGACTCCCTATCACTATTGATATAAGAGAAAAACAATTTCAAAAGTTCCGAGCTCGTGGCAACAGCTGTAATCTGGCAAATCAACGGTGGACCTGGGACTCCCTGGCAGCTAGATTTTGTTCCTCTTCCCTTTTTCGCATAGCTTTGCAAAGATTTTTCTCTGGCAATGTATTTGGAAGATGGATCTCTGTGGCATACATTACAAACAGCTGCCACTGCACTGCATGGCTAGTTTGAAATATGCAGGCCTTCCTACCATACATTTTGATAAGGAAAAAGTTGCAATTAGCACGCAGTGGCTAGTAACGGTTTTAGTGTGACAAACAGACAGACACACACACACACAGACCCAAATTAATTGTGTGTGGAGCCCTTCTCAGCCCCTATGGGCCTGACAATGACAATTATCTTACTTGAGGTTGTCAAAGCTGATATTGCACTCCTCCTCCTCCCCCCCCCCCTCCCCTGCAAAGGAGGACCACCAGTGCTGAGGGAGGAAAATTGAAGTGTTAAGCCATAGATTAGTGGTATTTAAGTAAACCAGGTGAAAAATCCAACAATGTTATTTTATGATTTAAGGCCAGCGGTGGATGATCACGAGTTTCCCATTTCTGATACTCCAGCTAATTTTTCTCTCTCTTTGCGGCAGGTGCAGTTCCGCATTCAGACTGAGCTAAGATTTGGGTTTAAAAAATGCTTGTGGGGCTTGCATTTTAGGAAAAGAGGGCAACAACAACCGAATTCCCTTAAGGTGTAGCATTTCTACTCAGTTAGCTATCTTCTTGAAATGTTCTGCACTTCTTCAGAATACTCTGGGAAACAAAACCTAACTATAGTTTTTCGAAATTCAAAGTGTAACCCAAGGTAAAGCTGCAGAAAGTGAATAAGGGCAGTTTCAGAGGCTATTTTTTGTCTTAGATAGGCTGTCATTATTCTCACAGATAACATTTCAAAATTCTGTAGTAAGGTTTCGTAGACATTTTAATTAGGAAGAGAACAAAAAAATACCCAAAGGAAATCAGCCTAGATATGAAAAAACTGGAGCTTAAGGGAATTACAAAGTTTTGCTCCTCTAAAGGGAGCTGAGAAACGAGCTTCCAATGATTGCCAGCGCCATGTGGCGTCATACGTGTGCCAGTTGATTTTCTCTAATTTTGGGCAAAGTGCTCAACAGAATCAAAAGCTGAGCTCAATACACCTTTCCTTCATAGACTGCTTCATGTTGACAGAGAGAATAAAAAATACCTAAAATGTCACTATAGGATCACCCACCACTGGCCTTAACAAATCACCTCTGACACAACAGTATGAATTCTGGTGATAAGAGGAAAGCTTCTTGCATATATTGGGAAATTACAGCAAAAATTTGTTTAAAAATTTCGGACAGTGACGTTTCCTCCATGAAACATAACACCATTTGGCCATTTACAATTTATATATCGCATTATTGTCTCATATGTTTGTCTGTTTGTGATTTTGTCGTGCAAATCAAGAATACTAGCAATTTACGGAGTGCATGTGCAAGAAATCCCTTCAGGCTTTTCACACAATTTGAATATCTGTATCCTCAGATAACTTTTGGACCAAGCTGAGGAGGGACAAAGCTAGCACCAGATACACCTGACACCCAACCCAACTCTTCAGCTCATCCCTTTTATCTCCAGTTCAAATCTGGACACTAACTTACTACAGCATTAGTTGGCTGCTTGAGACGGGTAGATACTGGTTGGATCTGAGTCGTGTTCGGGCCATCGATATCAGCACCACGTAATTTTGCTGTAATGATACAGGGCAGACTCCTGGACTTTAATATCAGTGACATGAACAAAAGAGATGGAAACATCTATCTAGGCATGTCATACCACATGAATACACGTTTTCGTTCAGTAAAGGGGGTGGCACATGCAAAAAGGTACTAGAACCCATCATCCATGACCAAAAATTCGAGATAGTGCTGATCAAATTTATGTCCCAAAATTTTGAATTCTGTCATTGTAAGAATGCTTTAATGTTGGAACCACACATCGCTCTTCCTTTGCACAGCAACTATGAGGTAGCTGGCATGCTGCGTTTTGTTCCAGTGTTTGTTTCAATGGACAAAAACAGCTAGGACATTGCAAAGATATTGAAGCTTCAAGTTCAGCGTAACTGTGGGAATCACCAAAGGGTCTGAGATAGAAACGCTTCCCTACAGCTTGTTCTTCCTAATTTAGGCCTTCTCTGTCATGGCTCGCCGTCAAATTTTTCCTGTTGATGAGGCTTCAGTTCAATTTCTTGCGGACGAGGAGAATTATCAGTACCCTCCTGCTGTTGGTTTAATGTCACTAAAAATCCTGGGCTTAGATAAGGTCGTTGCTCTGGTGGGCTATTGTATCAGCGTCACTTCGTAGCATCTCAGCAGATATCTGAGCATGTCAAGGGGAAGGTCACAAAGCGCACCATGAAGCCAGCTTTTTTTGGAGGTAGAAAGAATTGGGAGGTTTGTAAGAAAACTACCTGATAGCACAAACAATGCATGCTCTACCGTCAGGGATCATTTTCAGTTCCTTCGAGGTACCTGGTTTCAGTGTATATGGAACACAATTTCTTGGTTTTGTTGTTCATTGTGTCATTGATTTTCCTCTCATTTACATGTGTGCAGTCAAACAGCAACATCCTTTGCCAACCAAAGTGTACAGCCAACAATCTGAGATACCAGCAATACCAAAACATGTCCTTCCTGACAAGCCTAGTAAGATTTTCGGGACCTAAGTTTGAAGGACTTGTGAACATGGTGATTTATTACTTCTGTCAATAAGAACCTTACATCTTGCAGGAGCAAATCAAAAGACAAACTAATCATTTAAGGACACAATTCATCCCAGAAAATTCGATCTTATCCCTGCTTTTCACAAACTTAAGTACACAACAGGCTCGCACCACTTCACTTAAAACTCATGTGAGGTCACCCTTGTAAAACCATCTATCTCCCTAGAGGTCGTGCTTTTCATATGGAAATCCTTTTCTCCTTCACAATACACAAATTGCAACCTCTTAACCATACATTTTAAAGTTGTAGCAAAATTCTTAGAATTAATTACACTCATATGCGCAAAGCAGTAACAGGCATGCTTATGCAACAAAGTTATAGACAATCATGTCCATAAATTTATAGCAGCTCCATTTGCATGCATTACTGTCAAACCAAAAATGGCTGTGCCTCAATCAGTCCGACCTTTACAAGTCTTTTTGTCAATGAACAATTAAACCAGTATGGGGATTCCTTCTTTCATACATTTTAAACTTCTAAGTTAACTAAAAGGGTGGATGCTTTTCTCCTCATCCCACACAGCGTTGCCAAAACAACCTTTGCATCTTCCAAGCGTTTCTGATAGACTTCCAACTATGGTACAACAAAGGATGCCCAAAGAAGATACCGCTGAAACCGATCTCAGACAAGGTCAGTGGTCATGAACGAACACACCAAGCCCTTATCTTTTCTTCTCTGAAAGCTATAATCTTATTTCCAATGTGGTGAATAGTACGATGCTTAAACAGTTAAAGTGCCCAAGCAACTCATGATGTCACTACTGGAAGGAGTTGACTTGAATTTAGATGTCCTGTAGGTTCCATTGTTTTGCCATAGTAATGTCACATGATTCAGATTGTCAAGATTTACCCCTTCACTAAAGTTTTGTCTCATCTGTTTTCCCCTTTAGCTTCTTTTCACACTCCAGCACCGAAGGTAAAAACAAATTCAAAATCATGTAAGTAAACCCTCATTATATTTTCATTGCACCTCTTAGATAGCAAGGTTAATGTACGGCCATGTTAATGTTGGCCAATCAAGTCTGAATTCCTACTCAGTGGTCATACTGAATTTGTGACAGTAGTCATACTGAATTTGTCTGAGATGCTCAAGTAGCAGTGATTTTTCTGAAGCCTTGTAATATTACTCCTTTGAAATTCTGAATGAGGTTTGAAAATTGAGTATTATACATTTTCCTCTTCTCCATCAGCCACTCATTCTGCGTTTTACGTCAACCTGAATTCAGTTGGCCCTCGCCGTAAGTACCAGCTTAATCAGAACAAGCAAATTAGAGGCAATGATATTCAGACGGCTGAGTTTCCTAAGGAAAGAAAAGTTCATTCTCAGGACACTTTTTATTTTTGACCTTTCCATTCAACTGCCTTTACTGCTGCCCTTTTCCAGGTTAGCTTTACCACATGTTTCCATTTGCTTATCTTGCCTCAGAGTTATTCAGCAACCCAATCTTCGCCCTGAGAGCCGGTAATCACTTTCGTGTTGCTGTCATGGTGATGTTCCTAAATCTAGAAAAGCGTTCCTTATGGGTTTTAGATCTTGTCATCTACTGTTCTCCCTTCTAATGATTTTGGCTTCTACAGCTCATCATATTTTTTATGCTTTATTTCTTCTGCTAAACTTTTGCCCTTCTTTCTCTTGTCACTCAGTTCATTTGATCTTAGTTGAATTCATTCTCTTCTTCTATGCAGCTATGGGAAAGTCTTTCTTCTAGCCTGAATGAGGGCTAACTCCTGGAGGCTTCAACATTATTGTGGCGGAGGATGAAATGTCTCAGCATTGCTTATTAATTGATAGAGATTTTAAAGTAGCCTAAAATTCTAGCAGGTCAAATTGTAATATCAAAGCAAGAGAGAAAGATACAGTAGTTAGATTCCTCTGTTAGCTGGTTTTTCATCTGCTATTTTATAGCCTGATATGTTGCATATGTTTTATTTACAACTGTCTTTCCCATTTTTCTCTTTGTCTCTATGTTCAGAAAGAAAAATATACTGTACTGAACGCTTTCACCTTTGTCAAAGTTATGGATGGAGTTTATTCAAATGTGCATCACCAGTAAAACAAAAGAGGAAGTTCTATGTTTTACCCTAAGCGGATGAAGCTTCTACCGCAAGTACTTGCTTGATCAATGAGAACTCGTGGGCAGAAACAAAAATTGGAAACATTCATAAGATACTGTATAGGCAAAATGGTAGAACTACACAGTAACCATAAAAATTAATAACCCCGTAAGGAAACTTTCGGTGTATGGAATATGTGCCCCCTGTGAGGCAAGATGCTGATACTGGACTGCAGGAACAAAAACAGCACAAAACTGGTGAAGTGCGAGCTAAAAAACTGCATTGCTGAAATTAATACGTATGAAATCCACCTTAAATTGTTTTTTGGGGGAATTCCCCATCAAGAGCACTTCACACCAGATTTGGTACGTGTAAAACATACTACACTACATGCGAGTGAGTCGGAGTGACTGTGTTTTTTGGGGGAATCCCCCATCAAGAGCACTTCAAACCAGAATTGGCCCGCTTAAGGGTGATCATACTACTCAAGCTATCTCAGAGACCGAGTTGATTTGGCAAAAACAACTTTTACTAGTGGAAAGGCATCCAAGAGAAAATATGAAAGCCAAAATTTCCCGTTGAAAGGGGTACCAAATATAGAGATATAGCCAAAAGAAAAATGGTGGACGAAAAATTAAACTCTCTGCTGGGCTTTTATCTTTGATCAGACGACTTCATTTTTGGTTGGTTTTGTCTTTAGAGGATCGTGAACAAAACGTTTCTACAGTTTTTTGAAATTCTACCAATAGCCTTTAATATCAAGGCTTTTCCAATTTGATCAGTTTTAAGCAAACCACCTCTGCTTTCATGGATAATATCTCGACAACGAAAGAGAATTTCAAAAATCTGTAGTACTTTATTTAGCTTAATAGTTTATGACCATATCCTGAAAATTTCAGGTCGATCCGATAAGAAATCACAGAATGGCGAGGAGAATATCCCGCAGACTACCTGTGAGTTCGTCACAAGGGCCACGTTTTGCAGGGGCCGCGATTCACCCCACCCCCTCCAATTACGTAAATCAAACAGAGTACCCTACTTATTTTGGCAACGGTCTTGGGTTGGCATACGACGTGTGACAACCCAAGACATTCTGCAAGGCTTTCTTTGCAAGGGTTTTCATTGGCCCGAACCAAGTCGTGATGCGTCGTCGAACACATTAATTTGAGCTGATGAAGATTGATGCTTTGGCAAAATACCGGTGTAATATACTTATCCGATAAAAGTATTAAGTTTTGGGGCCGGGGAGTGCGGAAGGGTGGTCCTTCGCTGCAGCCGTTCTTTACAATGGTGGTGCTTTCTTCTTCAAAAACACGATGCACATGTTGATGTACAGTACATGTCATGACCGAGCTGCTGCGTCAACTGATACATCTGTCGATACTACGGTAGAGTTTGGGCTGGGCAACTCACCAATCGATGACGAGCGAACCGATATCATCGTTTGCGTGAATCGTCGAAGAGTTATATTTGCCTGCCAACGATCGGAGCTGACCGACCGAAACGTCGCCAAACAAATTTATATTTGTGCTGGTGAAGTGTGGTGTTTTGATTAAATACCTGTATGTACATACTTATCCGATAAAAGTATGAAGTTTTGGGCTCGGGGTGTGAAGAAGGGTTGTTCTTCGTTCAGCCGTCCTTTACAGTTGATGGTGCTTTCTTCTTCGAAAAAAGGCTTCCTGCCAAAACCGCACAAGGTTGTACGGCGTTGATCTACGCTCTTAGCACGAACGTACTAATCAGTACATGTAGTATTAGCAGGATTGAGACATTGCAGAGGAGCAATGCATGTCAGTGGATCTGTTGCACATGTATGAGTAGATCTACATCCGTATTCACTTTCCCCGTAGACTCATGACTCTGAAATCGATACATGAATCAAGGGCAGGAAAACACATCTTGATCAACCTAGCAACCGTCTATAGCAACAAATTACACGTCATGATGATCAAGTGGATCGCGTTGGTCGATCGAAGACTACGTGAGCAGGCACGCGTAGCTCGACGAACTTGATTAGGCGCGAGTTTTCTGAAGTTGTAACAACTTGTAGAATACTCCGAGTCTCATCAAAATTGTAGGTCTACTACTATCAAAGAGTCCTCCTGCGAGAAAGAAACGTAGCGACGACCATAATCGATCCTGGCGTAACTGGACAAAGCTCTCACTGGCGAGTTCGAACGAGAGACTTGTATAAGGCATTGGTGGGGAACTGCGCGGTATTGATTTTAATTTGCTGACGAGATCAGTAGTTTGACCGATCAATGCCAGGCAACTTGAACAGCTTGTGGTAGTTGTAGCCCGAGGAAGAATGCGCCTTTCGGCATAGGAAGCCTTTGGGCCGTAACCATACCTGAGTGTGTGGTCTTCGGAGTTTCAAGTGCCAAGGCCTTTTCATCGGGCGGTTATTTGCTGCAACAGAGCAGCTTGACACTGTTGTGTGAATACGGTTTGTCGGAATGCCACTGTCTGTTCTGTCAGACTGTACCCATTCCCTCAACCCTTATCATATTAAATTAATAACTATTAAAACTGAAAACTTTGTAAAAACTTTGCGACCGAGCAGATTAATTGTGCAGAATTGCCCTTCCACTAAATTTTTTTTCCCGATTCCTATTTCTGCGGTTTCAATGGACACTGAGGTGAGTGTGAATTCGAAGGAAAGAATATGTACGGTGATAATTTCAACCGAAAGTCCCTCATTCTTCGAAAATTTGATGCCACCGACAAAATCAATATACATGAAGGCATGGTCATGCTGGATTCCATATGCATAGGAAACGAGCGAAAACGGAACTTGCCAGATTGGTTTCGGTTTTGATATGGACCGCTAAGATGGATTCAAAGAAAAGAAAAAGTAAGGCGATATCAACCGAAAATCCCTCCTAATTCGATTTAACTGCCACAAAAAAATCAATGTACACCAAGGATTGGACTTCCAGGACTCTCAAGAAACGAGCGGAAACGAAATATCAGATTGGGTTAACTTTGTAGGCATGCATTGACTGATATGATATAGCAAGAGACATGCCTGAAAGCTTCTTCACTTCCCCTAGTCGAGTAGCTGATCCCTGGCGTTTCTTGGTGAGATTTTCCTTGCTACATTCAAAGTCCGTAACCGTTTCAGGCTGGTCCTTGTAGCCGACAGTCAATAAACGCCCAAAGAATTCCACTTACTTCTTACCATTTGTTACAGCCGGAGAGAGACAGCCTGAGAAATTCCCTTTCTCGCTGATGAAGACACTTCACAGTACATGTACATGTACTAATTAAGAACTACAAATTTAAAGAGAGTAGATTCACACCTTACAACTCTACAAACATTGCGCCAAAACAACTTCATTGAACAAACTCGAGCTGCACTAAGTTCGCGTCGTCAGCCAGACGTAGACGGTCTTGCTTCCCACGTGTAATTTGTTGCTATGGACGGTTGCTAGGTTGATGACGATGTGTTTTCCTGCCATTAATATATTAGTCAGATTCAATCGATACTGCTTTTTAGCCACGTTGTCAACGTTCTCTCCTGCGTCTACAATACGTAGGAAGGGCTTGCGAGGGCTCCGTGCGCCTGCGCCACTTGTTAACCCGAGTAAGGCCCGTAGGGACTGGAGAGGGGTTCCCACAGATATTATTGCGCGTCTGTCTGTGTGTCTGTTGGTCTGTTCCTCACGGGGCCACGTTTTACGGGGGCCGTGATTTACCCCCTTCCAATTACGTAATTCAAATAGAGTACCCTACTTATTTTGGCAACTGTCTTGGGTTGACACACGCCGTGTGACAACCCAAAACATTTTGCAAGGCTTTTTCATTGGTACTGACCCAGTCATGATGCGTATCGAGCGACGAGCCCGGTGATAAACATGTTGATCTAGGCCTACCTGTGATGAGTGAGCTGATTCGTGATGTAAGCGTGTCAGTAGATACATCTGTCGATCGAGGTTGGGCCGGGCAACTCACCCACCGATGACGAGCCCATCGATGTCATCGTTCGCATGAATGTTCGAAGGGTAATATCAAGTTCACCTGACGTGAATTGGAGCTGACCGACCGAAACGCCGCCAAGCATTTACATAAGAGCTGGTGAAGAGCGATGTTTTGACAAATTTCCGAAATATGTACTTATCCGATAAAAGTATTAAGTTTTGAAGCCGAGGAGTGAGGAAGGGTTGTCCTTCGCTACAGCCGTTCTTTACAGTTAGTTGGTGGTGCTTTCTTCTTCGTAAACATGATGCACATGTTGATGTACATGTCATGACTGAGCTGCTACGTCAACCGATACATCTGTCGATAGATTTTGGGGCGGGCAATTCACCCATCGATGACGAGCGAATCGATATCATCGTTTGTGGTAATCGTCCAAGAGCTATATTTGCCTGTCGAAGATCGGAACTGACCGACCGAAATGTCGCCAAACAAATTTATGTTCGACCTGGTGAAGTGCGATGTTTTGAAAAATACCGCTATATACTTATCCGATAAAAGTATGAAGTTTTGGGGTCGGGGTATGAGGAAGGGCTGTTCTTCGCTCAGCCGTCCTTTACTGATAAACTGCGAGCCATGAAGTACGTAATGGCAAGTTGCCAAATTGGGAAGCGAACGAAACTACACTTTGGCAAATTACCAAATTAGCAAGTTAAAGAAAATACACAACTTGGTACAAGTGGTTGCCAAAAATAATCTGTACACACGTACAAGCTGAATACTAAAACAGCGAAGATCTACGCTGCTTAAGATAGCTTATCTGAGCCTTCGGGCCAAAAATTGCTCGGAAGTGTGGCTTCAGATTTTCGTAGAACGGGTGGAAAGGAGCATAGAAAGTGCTAACTTTGTCAGTCTTTCTATTATCTTTAGAAGAACCTTCCCTATCGCCTTTTGGTTTAGGAGGCTGAAAGCGAGGAAGAGCCTTTTCGAACTCTTGCTCTAGGAAAGCAGGTGAATAACCCCGCGCACGTAATCTTTTAAAGAAAATCACACGGATACGAAGAATGTCACCTAAGGCCAAGTTTGTGCGATTATGTAGTAAGAGCTCAGCGCGAATGAAAGCTCTAAAATTAGAGCGGGGATCAGCTGACGAGAAAGGGATATAATGATCAGCGTTTAGCTCCTTCTTGTCTTAAAGGACATTACACCTTTCAAGCCTTTCCAAACACGTAAGTCTAGAAAAACAGTTCTAGGTGCTGGGTCAGTCCAAACCAAACAGATGTGTGGTGCTAACTCTTTGCATGAAGCTAGCTGAAAGTCTTTCAAAACATCTAAAGAGCCATCCCAGATGAGATTAATATCATCGGCAAACCTTTTAAAAAGGATAATCGAGTTAGAGAAAGAGCTTATAGCAATCGTCTCATAAACAGAAAGAAAACCATTAGCTGCGTTTATAGCCATCGAACTGCCCATTGTCATGCCGAAGCACTGTTTGTAAATGGCTACTTCTTGCTTTGTATTATCTACGAAACGGAAAGTGTTTGAATATAATATCCATTTTGTAAGATCAACTAACAAATCTTTCAGTGGGTGGTTGTTTGCTTCAAGCAGCTTTTCTAAAGCTGTGAGAGTAGAGGCCCACTCCATGTTAGTATAATTATATACTTTAGTAACAATTGCCCTTCAGGCTCTTGTACACATTCTTATTTCCCTTGTCAAAAGCGCTGTCCTGAGACCCAATCAAGTAAGTATAAATATTAAGGAAGCTAAAAGAGGCGAGCAATCCTTTGTCCTGTCATCTGTGATCGCGGCAAAAGAAGACAACGAACTCAGGGTCTGTCGCTCGTCATCGAAGAGCAACACACCAATTACAACTCCGGCAGTCCTAGACTCCAGTTCGGTAGCGGAGGGGTGCTCATTGGTTAGACTCAGCCTTCGATAATATAAAATACGACCAAGAACAACAGCCTTCTGATCGCTTTGACGTGCTTTATCTTGGAAAGATTTGGCGGACACCAGGAACTCTTTCTTCGTTTTTGCAGAAAGGAAAGAATCCAGTTCGTTCAACTCTTCCGAGGAACAACTCTCTAGAGATAAGAACCACGAAGCCTGATCACGATTTTGTACCATGTGTACATGTACGGGGACCTCTTGATCTTACGAAGACACAGACACTACACTTGCTGTAGCGCTAGCACTCATAATTACTAGTATTCAAAAATTAAAACAACTCTGCTCAAGCGCAAGAAAGAAACGCCAGAAAAGCAAGCTATGAAATACCGCGTACAGAACAGTGCTTGCTTCGGCTTTTTGCCCACAATCATGGAGTCTGCCCTCGAACCCATACGTAAACCTGAGTCTAATGCAAGTGATCTATGTGTACTCACGCACGGCGTATCTTGTATAGAGTATACACTTGGCAGGAAAACCATTTGGCATGCAGGAAACCTACACTGATGGTATTAATTGAAAGGTTGACGGCCTTGGAGGATTTCACTCTCATGCTTAATTCTGAGTAATAAAATCAGTTCCTGCAAATAAATGCATGCAAGACCCTAGGGTGAAGGAGACGAAGATGATTTATTTCAAAAACTTTTCGGCGTACTAAGCCATCATCAGTTTGCTGTTCTGTTGGTCTTGATGTGACATTGAAGTAATGATGAGCGATATCTTATCATCTCCTACTACACGTAGTACCTTGGTTAAGCCATGCGTTGTAGCGTATACGTCTGTTTAACGTATCTGAAGTTGTAACGTATCCTTAGCCTACAAAAGTTGGTAACCGTCTCTACCGCAAATCAGTCAACTGATGAAGCTGGGAGCAATCCCTTGGGGAAACGTCTTGCGATAACAAAACTCTTTGACTGGTGAGGTGGAAACTGTTCGTTTAGTATTTCGAATTTTGAACGCCACTCTTCGAGGCGACAAACACAGGCGGATCATCGCAAAGTTGAGCGGAAGCCTATTCGTTTGAAGAAGAGATTGCTCCGAGGTACCGGGACGAGTTGGGAGCAATAAGAAGTAGGAATTTTTAAGTGTTTCCTCTGTACAGCTGCTCTATTCCCATGAGTTCATGGTTTGTTTGCCTAGGAAATTGAATCACGATGGACGCTGAAGGCGAGCTTGGGGTGCGGTTCGTGAAACTGGTAAGTGTTTCCATGTACATGTTTCGTTCTGATAAAGAGGAGCATGCAGCAGTCACAGAAAGAGAGAAGGGA
>JAOWAW010144838.1:0-10504 GCA_028565695.1 Nicola tetela | reverse complement strand
GAAGAAGAAGAAGAAGAAGAAGAAGAAGAAGAAGAAGAAGAAGAAGAAGAAGAAAAATTCTACCGCGACGGGATTTTATTGAAACATGCAGGCCAATACCACTGAAAGGCAAGAGGAAAACGTATTGCATCTAGCCCTTTCCCATAGTACGCTTTTCGCACTGCTCCCAAATCCAGAATTTATGCTCATTTTAGCAGTGAAAATCACAATTTCTGTTGCTTTTTCTGTTCTACATGTAGGCTTTTGCATCGAAAATACGCGTGTTATCCAACCGGCAAAGCCGGCTGGACAAAAACATTGCAGAAGGCAATTACAATCCAGCAACTAGGACAAATCTTGATTTTAATCCTAGTGTGATCATGCGTATGGCCCTGGAATTCCGATCCCCTCTGGATGGGATTTGCGGTCCTTCCCTTGCCCTTTTCAACCTATTTTCTGTTTTTTCTTTCGGCCAGAAGACCAAATTATGCAAATTTCAGTGCGAATTTAAAAATTCGCTTATTATGCTAAAATGCATGCGAGCAGATTTGGGAAAGGGCGGAATGCGTCCTAAAGAAGGAATTTGGAAAGAAAACAAAAAGGTTTCTTCTGCAATTACAGTTTCAAAGCACTCTTACACCCACTGGTGACGACAGACCGGCTAGCTTTGGGTCCCCTGCAAAGTATGGCAGTCTTGAGATGCATGTTGAAATACAACATACCTAAGTTACTGATGTAAGATCATCGTTCCGGAGCTTGCCAAGCTAACCGCACGCCGCCATTGCACACAACAGGATAGATGGCGCACGCACATTGAATTGGCCTGCGAATGTGTCTACATACATTTACCATACCATGGCTCTTCAGTGGTGAATTATGGAGTTTACTGTTTAATTTTTCTTCTTGCGCTTGACTGATAATGAAAAAATTGCAGACGTGCCCATGGATACAAGTTTTCGGATATAAGTTGGGGTACCCATGATGTCTACATGAAGACGAACATGCACTGATCCACTGTGACCGCGTGAGGCTTGATGCAAGTCGCAGATATGTGTATAGCTGAGCTGTGACGTAGTCGACCGTGTAACGGGGCTGCTTGATACAGGTAGTGCTGTGAACACACTCATATGTGAAGTTCGCCATCTTTGAAATTCAGTTTGTACGTGAAGTTTCTAAGACAAGACCAAAGTAACGTCCCATTATTATAACAGTAACTGTGACACTCAGTGCTTCATGTAATAATGCCAGTGTTCTTAGGACTTCCTTCACGCATTAGACCGTGATTCTAAACTCACTTGAAATCAAAAACAGAAAATGGGCAAATTAAAAGACTTTCAGGGACAGACTAGTTCAAATACGCCAGATAAGCTCATACAACCATTATAAACGCTGTGCCTGAGATCCACTCCACTAACTGCTCTAACTCCTCCTGTGCAGGGCGTCGTGGCAGCTCACGCGCATGCATGTGAACGTCATCTCAGCAACCCCTCCGGAGTCTCCATCCGGAGTTTTTCCCACCCCAGAGTACGCCCTTGCCAGTCGCGCATTCAAATAATGACTTCATTCCGTGTTGAGCGCACTCTTGATCGTGTTTCAGACAGTTTGGATGACCGCAGCAGTCGCCGCAGATGTGCTTCCTGTTATCAGAAAAGAACACAGCTGATCTCAAAATAACGATATTAAGTTATTTTATGAGATCATCATGCCCCATCTTGGCGTGATAGTCATCAGGCCTCGTGTGAATTTTACCTTGAGAATTTAAACTTACGAGTACTTACTAGTACTAGTTAGTACCATTTACAATGGCCTCATGGTGTACACTGCGGTGGCTTGCTGGCCTGCAGCTCGGTAGGTTTCGATTTGTCACAAGACCAGATATGTGCATGCATCATGTCAAATGATGTCTCAGCTGGGATGGCTGGGCGGATATCTACTAGTACAGATTTTCTCGATAGTTCTAGACACTACGTGGAGAGTATTTGGTTACTCGGTTAAGAATCCCTCCCTCCCCCGCTACTGCTAGCCTTAGTATGACTTTTACTTTCGCTCAACTAAAATTCATTGTGGACCGAATTATGCTTACCAGCAGTGATAGCATCCTGGCCCACACATTCCCATACAACCTCCCGGGTAATGATTCGGGGTAATAGGCCATCCGTTGTGTGTACAGGTGCCCGGCGTTTTGTAGTTCAGCAGCTCGTTAGAGCAGCGACCAGACAGAGAGTTGCACGCGAACGTGTTCTCCTTACTGAACGGCAAAAGCGACTTCAGAGAGCGTTCTTGTTGGTGTATTGGCCACTGCGGATAGTACCCGTGCCTCGACTGGTAGCTATGGGAACGACGATGGTGCCCGGAGTGGGCTCGGTGGTGCGACCTGGTGCCGATTACATTCCCGTACAGCGAGCGTTTATGACGGTGACGCGCGCGCTGACGATCCTTCACCATTCTAAGGGAGCCCTCTGCAATTTTGACATGAAAAACATCCATTGTCGATTGGAAACATGACAAGGCGTAACTCTAGCCTCCGGACCGAGAACAACACTTGCCTGCTGAATGCACGAGACATGGGTTTTGTAAACTAAGGCTTACAACTTCAAAATTGAATAAAATATCAACTCTTTTATCCAATAAACAATTAAAGAAAGAGTCTGTTTATCTCTCAGGTTTAACTCTATCAAGCCTCGCACCTTGGCTGTTGGCGAACGTCCCGTGCAGCTCTTCCGCATCGGCAGCGAAGCGATGCAGGGCATGAGCAGAGTTCATCTTCGAGCCGGTGACGTTACGACTGCCGAGCGCGTTCGAAAGAAGCGGAAGAGCCCTGTACTCGGCCGTTTCGCGGAGACGCGCAAAGAGGCTTGCCTCGTTCTGGGCCTCTTTCGAAGACATTTGCGGCGGGTCTGTGACGTTGCAGGTGGAATTCAGGATGGCGTGTTCGCTAAGGTTCATTTCTCCGTTAGTATCGTGGGTCCATTTGAAGTGTAGCAGGTTGTCGCCGTTCCTTTGACGCAGCGTGAAAGTCGTGCTCTCCGTATCGTCGTTCAAATCGAAGTTCAAGTGCTGAGGAGTGTTGCGCAAGCCAGCGTCTGTCTTTAAAGTAACGCTGAACATACCCCGAACCCGTCGGTTGGTGAACTCAAAGAGCCAAAGACGCGCCTGCAGTTGCTCTCCTGAATAAATGTCGAAAAGAAAACAGGGATAAGTCGGTTCGAAAACGATAGTAGTTCAACTGAATTTTGAATACAAGGTCATGGCTGTATTTACTGGATACAGGGACGCGTTCAGTGTCTCCACTGGAACGAGCGTAACTGTCCGTAGTACTAACCATTTGTAGCAGTGCAGATGACTGCACTCATTAGAGTGCACGTGGCGAGAAGCGCTGGGGCGAAGTACGCCAGACGCTTCATCGTTCAATGGCTATGATATGTTCAAAGATATTCCGAGATCAGCGCTGCCACTTGACGGTGTGACTACCAATACCCCTTTCTGCTGCCAAGTGATTCAAAAACCCAGGGTGGCGAATTAATGGCGCCGAATTTAAAAGAAGACTACTCCGACCTCGCCTCAATATCTCGACCACAACGCGGAAGTACTCTAAGGTGCTGCGAGGCAGACTGAGTGCTAGCCGATTTCGCTCTCTAGACTTACTGATGGTGGCACAAGGACGAGCACGATTCGCGTTCGCCCGAACTTGATCAATAGGTGCACAGCCAACAGTACTTTCACTCGCACCAGCTATTAAAGGCTAATTCCCCGTTTGCAGTTAATGACTGCTGGTTGCCAGTTGAACAAAATTAATATTGGGACAGAGTTTGCATATTTTATGACCTAAAGCTGACAAACACACGCCCCATCTTAGAGTAATGTAAACGAGGAGTATAGTTCATGTTACTGGGAAAGTCTTCTCTACCGAAAGTGTATGATGACATTTTGGCAAATTACTTCAGGTTTCCTCGACTCCCGATTGTCTTGACGCGTACGGGCTTTCACATGTACACCGATCGCGAGGTCATCGGGTTCGAGGTCAATGCAAGATCATCCTCGATTGTTGCAATGCACTTGGGCATGCGCTGAACAAAACGAACTGAGTGTATGCACCTACGCTAGTAGTGTACTCCCTTTGACTTGCGAAGAATGCCGAATTAATTTCCTATTTCGCAAGCAATGGTACATTGCGACGTGAAATGGGACTTGTACGAAGAGCTGAGAGCGAGATATAACAGTGTAACAGGGGTACAGGCGCCATGGGCGGCGGTTTGACTTTAAGAGAGGCTGGAAAGTTGCTAGGCCGAGCACGTGATGACGTGGCAATAGGTCGAGCACGTGATGACGTGGCAATACACTGTTATGTCGAGCTCGAGACTCTGAAGTGCATTTGCAAGCGGTGTTACTCCGGTGGATCATGGACCAAAAAGTTCTCTACCGCGATCATGCTGGGTCATTTTAATGCAAGTTATTTGCAAAGTGGCAGCCAAGAGCACACCTCCCTTCCTGTTGATAAACTGGACGATTCTCTTTGAAGAGTACCCATTACTATCCGTAAATACTATCCAGTTGCAGGTCAAATATATACAATCCGTTACTGTAGATGGTTCAGGTCAATGTATTACATTGTCCAGCGTAATACTTCCGGAGCATTAATAGGTCCAGTTGCAAGCTCATTCCGCCGATGGAAATTTCCGGACACCGGTATTATGTCCACAAATAGATTATTATCACTAGCTTGCTATCGCGAGGCGCTGAGTTACTAAACGTGATGGTTTGAAGGCAAGTGTGGAAAACGAACGTACCTTTTCTTTGACTCCCTTGTTTAGGAGACTAGGCGGTGGTGAGTCGACGAAGAAAATGTAAATATTGAGGTGTCCCCGTTTCACCAACAAAATACTAGTAGTCGCTCTGTTCTCGTTTCAGGAGTACACTTAGAGTATAATTTTTCTTATGCAATATCAGAAGGATTTCTAGATGGAAAAGCAAGTTTAACTACGGTACTTGGGCAACGTATTTAAGTATCTAATGACTGAGCTAGACTCCCTTTCTCTCCCACGATTTCTCCACACACGCACGTTCTTCTTATCCAGACCACCATGCAGCCTGGTATGAGGAAGTCTGTTGGGTTGTCGCTGCCGGGAAGAACTCAATTACATGTATATTGCTTCCTGTCCTCGCGGAATCCCTCCTACCCACTCTTCCAAGGTTATACTCCAGTTTCAGGTTCTCTGCCCTGACTCGTTCGTCCCGCCAGTGACGTCACTGAAATGCGAGTCCAAGCACTTCGAATCCTGGCAAATCTTCTTCCTGCACTAGCCCTCATCCTCCTGACCTTTCTCGCGCTATATTAGTTACACCATGTTATTATAATTATTATTCTCGCGGGCGTTGTTTTTCCTTCGGCTTGATTTGAGACTCCACCAAGCAGTGCTAATTAACAAACCGATGGATTCCGGTGAATGAATGTAAACCACGCCGTGCACGCATATTCCCAAAACAGATACCATTGCACCCGGATCCAGTTTTTCTAGAACCAATATCGCCTCAATTATATAATCGAAAGATGCAATTACTACGGTAGCCAACCTCGTCCTAGCCCCACCGGTGTCTCCACCACCTCATGAGCCCCTCGTTCTCAACCAGTAAGCCTCTGTCATGAATGACTTCACGAGAACTAATTGTGTAAACGCCTGAATAAGGTCGCAAGTCTACTCTATCTACACTACGCAGTCTATGATGCACGCAAACTCATGCAAAGAAGAAGTTGTTGAAGAAGAGCTCATTGAGCAAACTCAGATCTTGCTACTATTCCCTTGTCCAGACAAAAGATGAAGAATAACTTACATAATGTTTCTGGAGTTTGTCTATCCGTTATCTGAGATACCAGGGATTAACGACAGCCTCCTCCTTGCATTTTAGGTGATTTGCATGCAATGCCCACCATCTGGTTTCAACTGATCCATAAACTAAGCAAATTCTCATGTTTGTCTTTAACCAGCTATTATAATTTTCCTGTTGATGTTTTCCAGATCGTTTTCGTGTTCCACTTGCATATGATAGAGGCGAGCGGTGCACGCAATGATCAAATAAAATATGTTCTCTGTATTTTACAAGACCACAGTTGATAATACCAGTTAGCCAGAAAATCACGCCAACACTTGAGGACGGAGGGTGAAGTGCCGCAGCACCGGGCCACCTCCTGGTTCATCCTTGGTCCTTACAAGTTACAGCCACGCACACTGAAGCTAGCTTTCGACGGCAAAAGGTCCGGTTGACTTCCACAGGTATCAGCTTTACTGCTTGGTGCGGGATGATGGTTCGAGTTTTTACCGAGTAAAGTGTCACAGCAAGCATGCTTGTCAACCCATGCTCCAGATAAATCCGCGACCCTCAAATCTCGAGTTAGTTCTCATACCAACTCTTCGATCAAGTTGGGCTCTCGGTTTAGCTCCGTCTATGATGACGTCAATGGATGTCATATCGAACTGAAACAGAGAACAGCTTCCAAGCAGTTTTCCGCATTCCCTCACTATGCGCACGTACCCAAACGAGCTTGTCACTTGCACTAGCTATTCCTTGCAAGCCTACAGAAGGCGAATTCACGTAAAGTGGAGCTGCAGCCAGCTGACCGTTTGCGTACGCGTCACAACAAACGCTGTACGTACGTCAGCCTTCTTTCTAGAACTAGTGGTTAGATAAGGAACGCAAAGAGCGTCAATGATGCGCTACCTTGTAACTGGTCCCAAGCTCCTTCTGAGATACTTGAAACACTTAGCAAAGTACGTCAGATATTGAGGAGAGCACGTTTTTTTTGTTTTGCTCTGTCATCCTGGTCACGCATCCACTAGAATCAGACTTTTATTCTGGTTGAGGTACCTCCTCTGATCTACTTGCGCTGGTTCCTATTAAATTTTCTCGTCTTGCATTGGAGGTGTTCTACTTGAGTTTGTTCCTGTTGCCTCCTCAAATTTAAAGTTCTATACAGACTCTTCGCCGGTATCTCAGCCGTTTTGCTGTACTCAGTATACTATATGACACCGCGCGTCCCGACCATGGCCCTAGCTAATAATTTGCGAGATTCCGTTGTTATACTTCACGGGGATAGGACGGCGAACTGCGTAACTTAGCGCAACACCGTACTGGTTGGCGATCGTGAAGAGCTGAACAAAACGATTTCCTTTCTCTTCTTCGCTTGTTCCTCACAGTCCATGCGCGGTGCACTCCGCCGCCATACTGTAGCTTCAGCGGCGCGGCCTGCCGATTAATTTTAAATGTACGTCACTGTTGCAATTATACATGAATAGAACAATTATAGACAAAGTGTTTACTACTTCTGCTGAAGCCCAGGATTGGAGAGAACAATTTTTGGCTGGCAATATACGAAGGACTACACAAAGTAGAACACCATTTACTGCCCGTGGCTGCTATTGTGATTTAGACGCAGGAGTACAAGACCGCATGCCCCTTCGCCTGATTTTTCTGTTTATTGGAATGCATGCATACTGGTATATATAAATGGTGGCCACCCAACAACCGCGTGTGTCTGCAGGGAAACATTAATCAAAGCCAATGCGCTTGACTGCAGTGGTTGTTTCCCTTGTGATAAACGCTCCCCTCTCCGGGGATCGGAGAATTGAGCCTTAGTTTGCTACGGAAAGGGGACCATGCTTCTTGATCGAATGATCGAATGGTGTAGACATATCGTGCTGTACGTGAACTGTTCGCAGAATCGATTGAAGCCTTTTGTCTCCGCGGAGACGAGCACCAGGTCGCTGCGGCGGTGAGAACATGCAAAAGCGACCCTGCTATAAGACCGGTTGAACGAGGGCCAACTAACAATAAAACGCTTGCTTTAGAGTCGGAATGGCTGCGTAAAGGCGGCGCTCTCGCACAGCTGCAGTGTCCATGCGTTTCGCAAAGTCGCTGGATCAGGAATCATTCCCCTTAAGTGACCGCACTCCAACGACGATTTTCGCTTTTCACCGGTAGGAGAGAGATTTATTCTCGGGCACTTATTGGGGATTATAGTATTGCTGTTGGTAGACGCGACACAAAGAGCTTGGTGTCCAAACGTTACCGTGACAAAATAACGGACACTGCAGCTAGCTGATACCAGTGCACCTGGCAAAACGATGCCAGCATTGGCAAAAACATGTGTAGCTCGTTGCCTATTCGACAAATTACTTCGAATAATAAACGGGATTTTCGACAACTTCCGAACGTTTAAATTATTCGTAAATTTACGATTTTACTGCAAGTACGCTCAGGTTCTGAAAAATGTCAAGGTTACAAGTTTGATTAGATGAGCTATATCTCAAATTGCTTGTTCTGAAGAAAAGTCACTGTTCAAGTCTAGCGCTAGGCATGTTGCGGATTACGGAGACAGCCAAAGGCTCGTTCGCCATGTCATATCAAATCCCGATTACCATCGATGATGCATGGCGTTGTAACTGTATTATGATTGCGCCTCCTACCACCATTGGTTAGTACTCGGCGCCACCCTTTGATTACAGCGCGTTGTATGAATCAGTCCTGCCCTATTCGCTCAATTATGAGACAGCATAGCAGCTCTGAATGCGTCTAAAGCTGTCGATCTGA
This sequence comes from Nicola tetela, assembly GCA_028565695.1. NCBI lineage: Eukaryota > Metazoa > Porifera > Calcarea > Clathrinida > Clathrinidae > Nicola > Nicola tetela. The sequence continues at coordinate 1,942 of JAOWAW010144838.1, read as the reverse complement.
ACTGTGCATGCACCGTGTGATGTAGACGTAAAGACCAGTAGTAATTAAGACCAATGAGCTTCTCATATGCGAGGTGATATCAAACATGCAGTGTACATTTAGATGCTCGCTGCATTGGTGGGGTGTAGAATAGTAACAGGCCATGGCCTAGGCCCAGGTGACCAAGTTATCGAGGGCCTCTCCTCTGAAATAGACAGCTAGTGCTGTAGGCATGCACATGTATTTTACGTGCAACCGAAATCAAGAAGAAAAGTCTTGCCTGAAAACGTAAATAAATTAATTAAAAAGGAGGCCTTCAATAACAACAGCAAAATGGGGATATTTCACAGGTTAACAGGCTTTTAATATGCATGCATACATGCCTGGCCGCTTATTCATTTCATTGACTGTCCAGCGGGGACAGGCGAGTGCACGAGCGGAACCGAAATTTTCCCAACGAGAAATGTGCTTTGTTCCGCTGCTAGTGACCGTATTTCTTTGTTCGTGATAAGTGTGAACTGCTTGAAATGAGCATTTGATTTGCGTGTAGCATTCTATACAACACAGTCATGAACAACCAAATATTGTGGATACTAGTAGTGCTGTGACGATCAGTTATTTCGCATTGGATTAAACGTGAATTTAATTCTCTCTTACTTAATCTATTAAGGTAACCGTTGTTTTTGCCCACTACAGTTTGACTCAGTTAGATCTGAAGAAGGTTTCCTCGTCAAAAGGCCGATAAACACATTAAGATTATTTTTATAAACTTAGGATTCCGATATCAATGTGGCAGAGCTCGCGGCTCGAAACGTTTGATTATTTCAAAAGAAACGCAGTACCGATGAGCGTAACTAGTGGTGCAGCTTTGCGCTGGTGCTCGGGCTCAAGACAGTGCCTCTATTGAGTAGGGTCACTATATGTACAGGCTATAGCTAGCTAGGGATTGGCTCAATCGCGGCCCTTTTTGTGTGACATACGAATGTCCAGTTGAGGCCTTCTTTTTTTATCGCGGCATATAATTCATTTTCATGGTTAGGCCAAGTAAAAAAAGTTGTTTATCATCCTCGCCAGCCTCGACTTTGCCGCCCGCCCGTTCCTTTTTTTTTTTATTTTTGCGATTTTTGCCAAATTTTTGTTTTTATTATTTTAATGGCGACTGCTTCATGTACTGCGCATGCTTGAGTCTTTCATCACCATTGCACCATGCGGCGGAAGGGCAGGCAAGCCAGCCATTTCCAGCGGTGACTGTCTTGTCCTGTGAGTAGTACTCCTGTGAGTGAGATCATGCCGTTTGTGGTAATTCGAGTGGTGGAGGGGCACGTGTTGTGAAAAATTGGTATGGTTCGGCAGTACCTGCGTCGAGCACTCTAGCCGACATATTCAAGGAGTTTTGTTCGGGGGCGATTAACAATTTCCCGCCTCTATCTGAAAACGTTGTCCACGCTTGTGCGGAGGCCAGAGTGGGCCAGCAGCAAGACGATCCCGGTATTGTGGCGAACTGCCTATGCTTGGTCGGCAAGGTGACCAGCCTAGGCCAATGCCTGCAGTTCGCCATCCTGCCGCACCGTGACGGGGCCGGTTCCGCTGCGCCGCCGTACAGCTTGCGTTGAGACATCGTTGGTCGACTACCCACGATAGCACGATGCGGAGTTCCTCGTCGATATGGCTGTACGGCATGCTTAGGCTCTCCATTTGCCCATGCCTCAGCAAAGCAGCCAGCGTGTTTCAATCCAGCGAAGCAAAGGGAAGGCTTAAAGTTTTCATGAAAATATTGCCACGTGCGAAAAATTGCAGCTCGTGCCTGTCCTCGGATCGATGAAGGCCGGCAATTCGACATTGGGAAGGAAAGGCAAAGCTTTCAGACGCCGTAGAGGAACTCTGCTCTCCGCCTCACCCAAAGTAACAACGACCCTTTTGGTCCACCGTCGCACGAACGAGTGACGAGTTACGTGGCGAAGTG
>JAOWAW010144816.1:0-10508 GCA_028565695.1 Nicola tetela | reverse complement strand
GGTGCGTTTGGCTTGTGGATTTTTGGCAGGCCATAAAATTCGGGTAGCTGGGCTCCCTTGGGGAAAAGTCCCTTGTAAATGTCCGCCGGAAGCTTCTTCAAACTCTTGAAGTATGGCTACTTCCCAAACGCGCTTAAAACTTCCCTGGTTGTCAAAGAGCACAAATACAACAAGGCAGTGGTGGTCTTTAAAGATACTGCTGTGGAAATTATTTCGTCTGGAAAGCGTTACCTTGGTGGTACCATTGGGACAACTTCTTTCGCAAAGGAGTATGTCGCTGACAAGATCAAATGCTGGACTTCTGAAACTGAACGCCCTGCAGAGTTTTCTCGTTCCCAGCCTCATGCAGTCTTTGCCGCCCTCTCCCATGGTCTCATCGGACGTTGGGTTTATTGCCATCGTCAGGCCCATGGGGGGTGAGGAGGGCTCCACGGACGATTAATTTTTGTGTGTCTCTGTGTGTGTAGGTCTTTCTGTCACACTGCAACCGTTACTAGCCAGCGCAGCGCTAATCACGTCTTTTTTTGCCAATCAAAATGTGTATGGTAGGAAGGCATACATACTTCAACTGAGCCATGCAGCGCAGCTGCAGCTCTTTGTAACATATGCCATGAACCGAGGTCTACCTTTCTAAATACATCACCAGAGAAAACCCTTTCCAAAGCCATGTAAAAAGAAGGGAAAGGAACAAATTCTAGACGCCAGCTGAGCCTCTCAGTGGCCGACTCTCCCTGATTCGTTGTGTATCGCCCTAGGCCTTAGTGAAGATTGCTCCTTTGCCTAACCGAATAACTGGATACAGTAGCAAAATCAAAGTAAGCCTTACTAACCTCTGTTCAGGCCGACTCTCCCCGAGTCGTTTGCCTATTGATCGGAGCGCTGAACTTTTGAAAGTGTTTTTCTCTGATATCGATAGTGATAGGGAGTCACGCGAGCCCACTGCCAATTCGATTGCAGTGAGCTCTGAACTTTTGACGGAAAAGGCCACATGACTCATGCAGTTGAATGCATGCAGGTGGATATGGTTCTGCCAAGCTGCAACATTTCTGGCATGCCGACACTGCGCTTCGTGCACGTAGGTTTGTTTTAGTCGCGTCTTCAAGATCTACATGGTAGACTGCATGATGAGCATGAGCCCAAGGAACTCTGTCGTTGCAAACACAATTACTACCTCGTTTGTCTCAACCAATGCACAGCAGCTTAGCTTTGTCGCAACTTGTAGCAACCCAGTCTTAGTCCCGTATGCAATGTAGAGCTTCAATGAGTTCTTCAAAGTGGACTTTGCATGACATTAGGCATCAGCAACAGGGAGGGCGAATGCACCAACCTATTGGGAGCCACCCTGTGCCCCGCCGTCGCCCCCAGCACCCAAACTGAGGCAAAAAACTCGCCCTTGAGTCAGTGACCCGCCAGCATGGAGGGGGCCCCTCCATCCTGGCGCTCAGACACGCATGCACGCACATGCTTGCCGATGCATTGACAGCGGCCGCGGGTCCTACATGCAGATCTACATCATAGTATCATAGTAGATCATGTAGCTGCATGAAAAAATAATGAATTTGAAGAGTTGTACACCAGGCGCAGTGGCGCGTGTTAGCTGGTTACCATGGCAGCCAAATAAATGGTGCAGCTGTGCGCTGTGCATGGTGCTTGGCTCAGTCAGCCATGGCCAATTCTTTCAGTTTCAGTGTGTTCTCGAAAAATATACATGTAGGCATTGTAGCTAAGCGCTTGGTAAGCAGAGCCAAGATGGCAATGAAGTTTTTTCTACATCTTGCTTCAACTGCCCCTCTTGATGCCTTGTGACAATGTTCGTCGCAGCTCTCAATGAAGTCTTTTCTACGTTTTGTGTCAACTGCCTCTCTTGATGCCGTGCGACAACGCTCGTCGCAGCTCTCTATTCCACCTGAAAACTTGGCTATGTTCGTTTTCAATGAGAAGGAGCGTGAGCTTGAACTGTAGAAGAAGGAGCATGAGCTTGAACTGGAGAAGGAGCATGAGCTTGAACTGGAGAAGGAGCATGAGCTTGAACTGGAGGAGTGTGAACATGCCTTGGCCATGGAGAAGACGAAGAGGGAGAATGAGAGTCAGCAAGCGTACTGAAAGTTGGGGATGGCAGGAATCGTACAGCGTTCTCTGCTGGAACGATTCTTTATTGATGTGCTTCCGCATGCGAAGAAGCTGGCGTCCAAAAAGTTTGACCTAGGGAAGCCTATACGAATGACAACAGTAAACAACATGCTGAAAGAGCACTGGTCAGCGTGTGGCACTGACTTGCTGCCCAACTTCATCGTCAATGGCGCCCCCACAAAGTCCTTCCCACAGCTGAGTGGCAGGGTTTTGTATGGGGACATCACCTACATTCACAACCCGGATTTCCAAAGGCACTTTGGGGCTCAAGGGACGATCCAGTACTGAAAGCTCTCCGGAAAGCTCTGTGTGAGAAATATCAGCTTGACTGGGAGGAAGTCGATGAGGGCTTGGCAGCACTTGCTCATATGGAGGACTGACATTAGCCAATGGTTTGGTTTTTTCTCTCTTTTATTTTGTGCTTTGCTCACGCTGCTGAGCACTGGTATGTGTGTTTTTTTGAGAAACCCCAACAGAGTCGCTACATGCTTGAGTGAAATTGGACAATCAATTTCATCTATTTTGAAAGTCTCCGTGTTTCTCATGGCCGAAATCTCAGTGTTATGAGCATGCTGTTTCAATTTGCGGAAATCATGTGGTGGAGAACGTGCAATGTGGTGGGGGGGGGGGGGTTAGAGGGTTGTGGCGTCTGTATTGCTTTTGTGAGGTCTACAGTTTGATGCGGTGTGTTGGCTTCTGGGCAGATCTCTGTGATGACCGTGATAGGATTCAGGTAGTGCTGGAGTAGGCGATTGAACGGATCAACACTGCTGAGTTTTTTGATGATGTTTGCCTGAGGTTTTTCCTTTCTGTTGGCACGCAGTGGCATAGGAGTTTCTCTGAAAGTGTCTATTACTCGTCTTCTTGTTTGTCTTGAAACCAATCTGTGACTGCCTGACCACAGACTTGAGTCATTTGTTAATGACGAGTGTGGGTTGGCTGATTTGTGAAAATGTACTTCGTAATCAGTTCAGATTTCCGGCCAAACGAGACCTCACACCCAGTTTATGAATCAGTGCTGAGTCGTTAGCAATTCGTGACTTGCCCAACCTCTAAAATATTGGCCATTGATCCACCATGTGCAGATCTTGGAAATAGAAGGAGGTGCAGTGCAACATGACAGGCCTGCCAGGAGAAGGCTGCAAAGAACGCTACAACAGCAGAGGAAGGATAGAAGCCGCAGCATGCACACTGTTGATATCAGGGAGGTGGATGACTTCCTGCCAAACGAGACCTCGCACCCAGTTTACGAATCAGCGCTGAGTCGTTAACAATTCATGACTTGCCCAACCTCTAAAATATTGGCCATTGGTCCACCATGCGCAGATCTTGGAAGTAGGGGGTGCAGTGCAACATGACAGGCCTGCCAGGAGAAGGCCGCAAAGAACACTACAACAGCAGAGGAAGGATAGAAGCCACAGCGTGCACACTGTTGATATCAGGGAGGCAGATGAACAGTTTGAGATGATTATGTTTGAGTGTGTCCACATGAACAATGTAAGTACCGACCAGGAGAGCCAGGTACTTGTCATTGTGAATTTTGTTTTGGACTCTGACTGTGGTGATGCTTGCCTAGAATGAAAGTTGGACACTGGAGTTGAGGGGACCATCCTCCTGATGAGGTTATTCCAAAATATTTTCCTGTCACAAGTTGACAGCCAAGGACGACCGCTATAAGGAGTGCTGAGATTGTCTGCAACAAAGCTGACAGTGTATGGAGAAATGCAGATTCATCATTTCGAAGCATGCACTGTAATATGTTTGTGGCAAGGGAAAATGTATCCAACAGAGTTTTCATCACCAACACAGATGGTCCAACCATTTTTGGCTTACAGATGGCAAAGGCTTTGGGCCTCATCATGCTGCATGTGGATTCTGCAGGAGTATCCAAGCCCCTTGCTGACAACAAGAGGACATTGAGTGATTTCCAGGTTGCTCTGATGGCATTGGAAAATTACCATACATACCACATCACTCTGGATCCATCTGTTTCACCAGTTGTACATAGCTGTCATCGTGCTCCAATCGTTTTGCAGGACAAAATCCGGGCAGAGCTTGAGAATATAGAGTGCCAAGGTATCATCTGGAAGGTGGTTGAAGACTAACCAACTGACTGGGTGAACAACCTTGTCTACCAACAGAAGACCAGTGTGAAGCTCTGGATATGTCTGGATCCAAGGGATTTGAACAAGGCAATAAAAAAAAGAGAGCATCACATTATGCCAATACTGGAAGGAACTATGCCGAAAATCACTGGTGCGAGATATTTCTCCACTTTGGATGCCAAGTGTGGCTACATGCTTAAGTAGTCTACTGAAATTGGAATTACTCAATCATTGAGGCTAGCCAGGTCAACACCAATGGTCTCCCAAGGTTGAATTGGAATAGGATAGCACAGCAAAGGCTCATGGGCTTGGGCTGCTGCATGACTACTGCATGTCTCACACCGGTGAACCAGACTCTTCAGCCGATCATTCAATAATGGCGAAAACACTGTTTCATGCGCTAGCTGCAGTAAACTCTCAACTCCCATGTGCACTTTGTGAAGCTTACCCAATATTTCTCCTCACATTGTTGTAGGGATGACACATCTGTTGCCTTTGAAGATCAGTCCCCACTCTACCACAAGCTCATCTTGGTGATGAAAGTAAGGCAATTCATCTCTATCAATCTGACTCTTGCTGTGTGGCCAGCCACTCAAGACCACTTGTTTAAGCTTCTGTAGTGTAGTATCAGAGGTTGTGTTGTTCCATAGTCCATCAAATGACAGATCACTTACTGTTAGATTGTCTGTCAAACAACAGTCCTCCTAAGTCCATGCTATGAGTATTTTGCTGTCTCCCAACTCACTGCCCGTGTCATTTTCTGTTGCATGTTGGAGGCGGATCAGTGGCGACAACTGTCCAGCTGCCATTGTAGAGTTGGTTGGTAAGGCAACATTTGCTAGGCCAGGACACAACCAAATTGTGCCAGAACAGTGCACGTAGGAAGCTTCCTGATTACCAAGCTGTCTGATCCTACCAAATGCTTTCACTTACTATTATACTGATTAGCTCGTTCTTCGTTGGTCCCACAAGCTGTCTCACGATCCTCATGAACCCGTTCATGATACAACCCATAAAACTAGTAGTCACACAAAGCTAGAAAACTAACAATGAGCACCAAGACTAACAACACAGCTGTAATTATAGCACTTTGCATCTCAGCTCTTCAAGTCAACCTTAGACCATGGATTGATAAATGCTATTTCGTTTTTGGCAAAGCTGCCATGGCAACAAATACAATCTCATGTGCCAATTCTTGATCTCAGTGCTACACTACTACAGCCTGGCTACAGGACTCAGCCACATAATGTAGATGCAACTACCAACAGCTCGCATGATTGTGGCCGCAACCCTCTTTATCAGCATGTGATATTATTTGTTACATGCTACAGTTGTGGCCAATGAAATTCCGACATTTCACTTGGAATTACACCACAAATCCCACCCGATTGTGTCATGTAACACTGCACTATGATGCAGAAGGACGACTTGGGCTGCAAGGTGTTGGTCCCTGTCATTGGCGCTGGAGCCACAACTGGGACCGCAATTTTGGCTTGAGATTCCGATGTTGCCTACCATGTTTTGCACTTCATGCAGAGCTCATTCTTTGGCTCATCCAGGGAGCCCCATGGGTAGTGAGGGGATGGGCCACCCATGGGGTCTCCCCCTTTTGCCCACTCTTCGAGCTACTCTTTGAGCAATGTGTACATGAAGTCAACTTTGTGTACATGAGTTTTTGCCATTTTGTTGTGTACACTAGGACCATTTGGCTTAAGACTTGGTTGAACAAGGACTGGGGACACGGTGGGGTCCGAGGCAGCTCCCAATGGGTTGGTGCATACACTCCCTTGCTGTTTGACCAGTTCTCACATCATTGTGGAGTTTAGAGTCAGCACTGTCTGAACTAGGAATCAAAAGGATGTCAAAACGGAAGTTGGTCTAAATGAGCAAGATGACCCGGACAAGGAGCTTCTTGAAGAGCAGATTGAAGTTGTTTCCGTCGACATCATTCAGGTTGAAAAACTTCAAAAGGACTGTCGGCAGTTCACAAAGGATGCATAAGAGAGATTCAACTCTCTGGAGGCCAAGATTGAAAGGATGGAAGTGTGAACGTATGCAAGAGATTCAACCCTTTGGAGGCCAATATTGAAAGGTTGGAAGTGAGTCAGAAATGAATCAAAAACGAATTCACAGAACTGGTGAGAGCCAGGGTTGAAGACAGCCATCAGTGACCCCTGGTACAAGCTGTTCGGATACTGACATTGAATGTGAAGAGGATCAATCACAACTGAAAAAAGAAGCACCAAAGTGAACACTGTTGAATGTCATCATGTAAACCTGTCGCAAGCACAGCAGATGTAGGATGCTTGGTACTGACGTGCATTAATAATTGTGGTGATAGCTAAGACAGATGTCAAGCATCCTCTGAGTTGGTTGGTAGTCTGACATTGGCTTTGTCATTGCATATCATGGCGCCATCTTCTATATGTTCTTCCTGATGTCAGAAGAGCAGAGCAAAAGAAAAAAGCCAGATGCCTATATAGTTTTTGAAATTGATGGCAGGCTCACCCACACCTGCAATCCTCTTGAAAAATCTGGCACATGATAACATCAAGGACTTGCATTGTTCTTTAAATATTGCAGATGCTTCCATGTACTCAAGGAAAGTACAAACTGAGACATAGGTTACATTGCAGCAGCTTGCCACAGAACAGAGCCCTCATAGACCGGTCTAGAGGAAGTATACACAACTGTATGAGTGAGTCCTTACCCTACAAGTAAGATTACAGGAAAAAAATTGCTTCAGGGATATCCTAAATGCCTTGCTCTTCAAAAGATTCTATACGATTACACAGGACTGGCTATTTTCACCAGGTTCCCTACCCAACAAAGTTGGGCGGTGAAATTATCCACAAAGATTTACTTTCTCCTTCCATGTGAGTACATAAATTATACTATGAAAGCCCTTAAGTAAATCCAAAAACTAAAAATGGCCTCTCTTGTCTTGCTTTCTCCTGCTCCAAAGGCTTAGCCTCACTCAGTTCTGATTTCTACCACTGCTCTGACTTTACTCCACTCTAAAAAAGAACAAAAAAAAACAGAACAAGGTTAAAAATGCTGCCTATCAAGCAAAACACCTAATTTCTTCTTTGTAAGATCCTGGTTAAAATAGTGGTACACATGCTAATTGACAGCAATCTGCAAAAGCTGTTGATCTACAATAGTATTGTCTACAAGGCCAGCTGCTTGGTTTCTCAAGAAGCAGTTGACTCTGTAAAGAGAGGTAAGGTCTTTGAGCTGTCAGTTGGTCATGTTACTGGTTTATTCATTTGCCAGGAAAGATAGGTACCTCTCAGAGTTTATCATAACCATGAATGATTCATGGACACGCTATGTTCTTCAGTCTGTCCACAGAAAGAAACTGGCTAGATCTCTTACTGCAAATTATCAGGAACATGCTGATGCTAATATTATCTTTCTTCAGCTATTGGCAAAACATTTTATATCATCGTGGTTGCTTGCTTCTAATTGTACCTCTCCTCTAACAAACTTACTGATGCAACTATAAAAAAAGCTTTTCTTCCTGGGAGAAATAGTTGTCTAGGGTGCACTGTTTTCACTTCTCTTTCTCTTCATGCACACAAAAGTCTCTTCACTGTACATGGTTTGATCTTGTGGATGCTTTCAGTTCCATTTCTCATTTTCTGATTTCTCACACCCTATCTAGAAAGAATGTCCCTCCCAAAAGTCAATCCTACATTAACAGCCTTTACTCCCATTTCTCTGCACCAGTTATTTCTTCTAACTGGACTTCCTCTTCTCTCTGTCAAGTTTTCTCCTTCCAAATTTGATTTTAGAGTTTACTTCATCCAAGAGCAGGCAGTGAGAGCCCATAACTCAGTTGTGGTGTTCAGAGAGGTAATACTCATTTTGATAAATACCCTTTGGTAATGCCTGGTGTTTCCCCAGGTCAGGTGGGTGAAGATTCAAAGCAGGCTGGGCTGATGATTTTGCTGTCTTAGCTTCTATCAACAGGTGGATCAATGAAGTGCAATGACAGATCATGTTTGTCCACCCCTATGGTCCTGCTTTGCCCTTTGCTTTGAGTTTGCCCACAGACACATACACAACAACCTACAGCAGCTCACAGCTTGCCCTTCATCAACGTTTTTCCTTTAGGAAGTGTCACACTGAATCGAGTGGAACTGCACAGTTATTGTCAATATCCTGCCAAAGCCCTGACTTCCCTGGTGGATGGCATGCTCATGCTCGCCAGTCCAGCCACTGGCAGGTGACACTGTTTGATGATGCAATCGTGAAGACCGCACTCTGCATGGCTTTGCGTTGTACAAACAATTATCACAGGTTTACATTTATACATGGTTTTTCTTGTAAGGACATTAAATCAGCCGCAGAACAAGGACAAATCTCTGTTTGTATGATCAGCCAGTTGAGCTTATCCCATATCTGGTCACCTTATCCAGGTTAAAGTCAGACAAGCCACCAAAGGTCACCTCTGGGATAAGCAATGATATAGGCAGACATGCTACTGGTTGTCGGTACATCTTCAATCGGCGTACAGTCACTGTGAGTGTGCAGTCAACCATTTACAAGGAAAAATCAAAGACAATCACAGATATTCTAGCTTTCTACAATGTTTGCTAAGGTAAAGGAGATTGTATTCCTTTGAAATTTTCCAAGTTCTATTTCCAGGGTAAGGTATGATTTTTTTTTTGATCTGACGCCGATGTCTATTCATTCATTATGTATAGTCATCTTCCCACCGATCAATAATTTGAGCAGGGACCAGGGAAAGTCCCATCCAGAATCCTGGTGTTGTTCCGGAAGAACTAAGAGTCAGTGAATGAGGCACTTTGTGGCCTATAGGGTAGCTGAAGCCAAGGTTTCCAGGGTTTGGAAGTTACCCCATTCCTAGTTCAAGCAGGACCACATGGTGAAACCTACCTTGGCATAGAGCATCAGGAGTATGAAGCAGGCCAGTCCATGTTCATCCAGTCCAGAATAAAACTCCAAAGATGGACAATAGGACTTGGAATATTTCATTGAGTGGAGAGAGCAGAAGATAGAGAGCTGAGACACTGAACACACAAGGCAAGTTGGAAGACAAGAAGGAAAAAGTTTCTTATGAAATTCTGAGTCATGCAGCGATTATGAGTAGGTCTGTGACATATAGGCATATATGGTACCTGCATGTGGGAAACACGCACACACTGGGGCCACTTCCGTATCCTGTCTGTCTAGTATGTCGTATAAATTGTTGTGGCAATCTTCAGAAAGTGGTACCGTAACTCGGCCAAGTCCAGGCTGTGGTAGGGCCGAGTTCCCCCTCCTGGCAGATCAACCCCCTCCCCCCTTCCAATTTTTACAAACAAGTTGAGTGGCATGTTATCAGGATGTAGTCCGCATCTGCGCCCCGAAACAAGCAATCTACAGTGTGAGCCTGTGTCCTGATTGGGTAAGTCATTATTGCGGGCCCATGGTCCTCTGTCTGTAAGATTTTTCCTATTAAAGTTTATACTCTTATTAATCATAATTACGTGTTGTTGTCTTTTCTATGTTGTTTATAATTTGTTTTATTGTTTGTTTATCTATTCCTTATTAGGATTTGTCAACATTCTAAAATCTATTGTTGTCTTAACCTTTATCCAGCCAGTGTTCTCGTACGAGAACATGGAAATCCTAAATTGATTCAGAAACAGAACAAGCTAAACTTGTGTGCTGATAGCTCTTTAGGGTGTAGCAGGATATGTTTGAAAAGACAAGCACAGAAATTTGCATACCATCTCTACCTTATGTATACTTTCTGCTGCTCCTTAGAGGGTGTTTTCAACAATCGAAATCACAGTCAACAAAACACTCTTAATCTCCACTTTCTTCAGAGTCATTCTCCCAAAAGTACGCTGGACATTGTCTGCCCAGTGAATTACAGGATAAAACAGCAAATTACGACCAGATGAACATCAATAGCCTGTTGAAAATGCATTTCAAATTTTTTGTTCCCGTATGGAACACTGGCTGGGTCCATGCACTGAATCTACCCACTTTGCAGTAACTGCCACTGGCTGACCTATCAGATAAGGATACTTCTTGTGAAAAATCATCAGATTTGGCCACCATAAAGACAAAGATAATATAAAGTGATCTAAGGTGAGTTGCCTTGGCAACCATTATGCTCATTACACATAGGAAGCTCCCAATTAGCAATTGCTATTGAGCAATCCTCATTAAACATATTTAATAATAATAATAATAATAATAATAATAATAACAATAATAATAATAATAATAGAGAGGTTATGCAACCCACAACTC
>JAOWAW010144805.1:0-10509 GCA_028565695.1 Nicola tetela | reverse complement strand
TCACAATGTAGGCAGTGTAGTATACTAGTGTATGGTATATAGGCACTTAGCCAGCTGTACTGCCGAACATTCACAATGTAGGCAGTGTAGTATACTAGTGTATGGTATATAGGTGCTTAGCCAGCTGTGCACGTGATGATCATAATGCTTGTACACATGCATGGTGTTGTGTACCACTGCAGCAAACTTTCAGTGCCTCTTGCTGAGTGTCAGAATGGGTGTGCAAGAATAGTCACATTCATTTTAGGAGAGCAATTATACTCCTTTTGCTGTTCAGGATTAAAAAATAAGGGGTTTAGGCACCTTAAATTACAAAATTTTTATGGGAAGAGCCCTGGACCTCTTTTCCTTTTCAATATCAAACCCTACTGAGTTTTGGAAAATAAAGAGTGGCAACCCTGCCCCCCTCCCCTCCACCCAAGAGAAATTTGCTGCTGCCACTTCTGTGAGTTAAGGGATTTTTAATTGGCAGTTAGTCCATATGATGATTCCCTAAATTAAACTGGAAAGTTTTATAACCCGGCTGATGGATTGCATAGGAAATTGTTTTGATTAAGTTGTTCTTAATGCAACCCTCACCAAACCTTTCACAGTCACACCCCGGTTTAGACAGAGAGGGTAGTGCTAGCCCATGCGTGTATTGTAGCAAGACTTGACAAAACTTGTTGATCTACTGTTTGCTGTGTGGCAGGCATTTTTGTCAAGTAATATTCCAGTCTTTGGTATTTGGGATGATCATGACTATGGACTCAATGATGGAGGCAAGGTTCGCGATTTCTTCAGTTACTTTCTGAGAATTCATCAAACATGTAACTTTCAAAGACATTTCCTTCTCTTATTAGGATTTGTTTTAAATTGGAGTAGTTCATGATTTTGGCAGTGTTTGTGTCATTTGGTCATGTGTGTTACATTGCATTTTATGATCTGTTTCGTAGAAAAGCCTTTATGTGCTTCAATAGTACTGACAATGTGTTTGCAAGTGCATTGATGTCATTTGTCATTGTTGTGGGTGTTTGATGTTCTTGGCAGGACTATCCAGATCATGAAACCACACAGAAGATCTTTCTAAATTTTCTGAAAGAGCCTGCAAACAGTATTCGTTGGACACGTCGTGGCCTTTACACTTCCTACTTCTTTGGTCCACAAGGTCGAACTGTCAAGGTTGTGTATCTAATGATAAAGTTTTCCTAGAACTATAAAACCAGATTTTCTCGTTATGTTCTTGTTTTCATAAAATTTGTAAATCGTACAAATTTGCAAACATTTGTGCTTACCATAAATCACACCAGCATGCCACCAGTCACATGGTATCACACTACTCCCAAAGATCATGCCGTGGTGCAAAATGACCATACAGACTTGGCCATGTACCAGCTTGGGCCTCTTTTACCAGCCAACCCTCATTTTGGTCACTACAGGCACTGGTAATCATGACTAACTGACCTCATCGCTGAAAATTAGGAAAATAAAACTTTATGAATGTGCTGAAAATTGAAATTTATGAATTAGACCCTTACAAAAATTCTGGTTTTGTAGTAGGCTGCATTAGGCCCTTGAGGGAAGATTTCTGAACACAACCAGCTGTTCTTTTCTGTGGGAAATTCACTTGTCATGTCCTTATTAAGTTGTACACTTACCTCATGTTGTAGAGCACCCTACCCATATATAGTTCTCATTCTTTTGTGGCCAAGGTGATTTTGGTGGATGGTCGGGCATTGTTGGATCGTGAGAATGGTGATGTACTTGGTCCTGACCAATGGTCATGGTTGGAGAGGCAGTTAACAGCAGCTGAGCATGAAGCACAACTGACAGTTGTCACAAGTGGAATGCAGGTTGGGTGCTGAGATCATCAGCTTATGTGTAATCACTCTGTAATGGGTGTTGACATTTACTAACAGTCTTGTGTGTGTGTCGGGTGTGCATGCATGTGTGTGTGTTTTAGGTTGCAACTGATATGCCTATGTGTGATAAATTAATGCGGTATCCAGAGAGTCGAGAACGTCTCATGAAGCTCATTCAGCGGTTTCCTCGGGTATTGGTCATTTTTACTGTTTTCTTGTTTGCTTGTATGCTGTGTGGTTTGCATAAGTGTGTGTGTGTGTGTGTGTGTGTGTGTGTGTGTGTGTGTGTGTGTGTGTGTGTGTGTGTGTGGTATGTGTGTGTAGAGTGTGTGTGTGGGGTGGGTATGTGTGTGTGTGTGTATGGTATATGTGTGTGGGGGGTATGTGCGTGCACGTGTGTGTGTGTGTGTGTGTGTGTGTGTGTGTGTGTGTGTGTGTGTGTGTGGTATGTGTGTGTGGTATGTGTGTATGGTATATGTGTGTGTGTGCATGCGTGTGTGTGTGGTATGTGTGTGTACAGTTTATGCATAAGGGCATTTCATGGTCACTTGTTTCCTGTTTCACAGCAAATACGATCTCTTAACTTAGGCCTTCAACTGGTTCACATGTTTCTGTTCACAGAGCAAATGCCTGGACCTGCTTTGTCAATTTCCACAACCTCACTCCCAGTCACACAGTAAACTGTTCTACACTCTTCTTTCATTCAAACTGGACTTGTTAGCAGACAGCTCAACAGAGAGTGTCACCAGCACCACAGAACAGATTCCATCTGTCTTTGACTCACCACAAAGCGGGAGAGCATTTTTACAGAAGCTTCTCCTGAAAGATGTGAGTCACTGTTCCCCTTTTCATTGCTTGAACTTTATTCTCAATTGGTATCAAGTAATTGTCATGTTTGCTATGTGATCTGGACAAAGCCTCATAGAAATTCAATTGGGTGTTGTATTGACAGAGCTTAAGGTCTTCACTGCCTCGTTTCTGTTCACTTTATCTAGGTTTGAGGTCAATTTGCCATCAGTTGCTTGACTGGGTTAGGTGTTGATTAACTGTTGATTGCTTTATGCACAGGGGGAATCATTCATACCTGTCAGGGTATTAAGGACATTCACAATAGAATTATTTCAGTTACTGAAGTTCTGAAAAGCTAAGTAAACATTCTGGCACAATGGACATGTGCTGGATGTTGTGCTGGGAAAATTTTCAGTGCACTCTGTGTGGAGACTCACACATTGCTCAGCAATGCCAGTGTGTTGTTGAGGCTTTCCTGGAGATTCAATTATTGTTGGTTTGGATTATTTATAATATATTGGTACATGTTGGTGTAACATCTACTTTGCTCTGGTGGAATGTGTGAATAGTTAAAATTGTGATTTGTGTTTCAGCTAGGCGCTTGGTTACCACAGTCTCGAGTCAGTTTTAGTGAAAATGAGAAAAGGATTGGTGATGATTCTCCTGACAAGCAATGGCCTTTTTGAATGCCTACTTCATTTCATAAGTGTACTATGCCAGCATCTTTTTACTTCCAGTTATTGAAAGAGGTTAGAGAACTCAGAAATGAGTCTCAAAGGTATGACTCATGCACGAATTATGTTTGGTGTCAAGGTGAGGTTAAGAATGGAGCTGAGTCATGGTGAACATCCAAGGATGTCATGGCTTTAACTGTTGACATCACCAGTTTGGCTTGATTGATGAAAATAAACCAGAGCCCTCTAACTTGTTAAGAAAAGACTATTTCATTTGTTTAGCAAGTGGCACTCATACAAAATTTGGTGCCTCATATGTGACTCTTGTGAAATTCACAAGTCCCCTTAACCTGTCTAATATTGCTTGAGAAGGTGACTTGTGGCAAGCTGATTCATTTGCTCACTTAGAGGTCTGTTTGTTCTTCTGCGTGAACAGTTGAGCAACCTTGGAGTTTGTCTTCCTGTCACAAGCTCATCCTGTAACATCTACCACACTCTTTATGCAATTCTCACCGAGAGTCTCTTGCATGATGCTGTCCTAAGCAAGTGTAAACCACAGTTATCTCTTTCAGATGGCAGTGTGAGATCAGTTTGTGAAGTGTTGGAGCTGGCAAAGAGTTTGTGCACTTTGAGCATAAACATACCGTCTGCTTTGGTCAGAGAAGTGGAGCAGGCAGAATGTAAGTGGCAGTCATTTTGTATGATTATAGTGATGTCATCAACAGGTAGTCAGACTGCAGGTGTAGGGTGTCATTTTTCTTTTCAGTGGAGCATTAGCAGTACTAACAGGGCCAGAAAATTCCTGATGGTTCATCAGTTGGCTGTGAAGTAGTGTATATTGCCACATTCCAAAGACAGTTTGTTTGTTTTCCGACCATCCCCTTTCTGACCTCTTCAGCTCATTCTGTTTCTTCTCCAGTGTGCAGTTGATTGCAGATCCACAGCTCATGAATTTCTGAAAGGTTACTTCTCTGCCTTCTTCTGTTCACAGGCTTACTTCGCTTTCACTCCGCTGCAAATCTTCAAGACTTGTCTAAAGCTGCAGAGAAGCTCTTGGCAGTTGCCATTGAGTTTCTTTCATCTAGGACAAGCGTCTGGTGAGTCAGAGGGCTTAAATGTCTTCCTTTCTTATGTACAGCTAAACCAACAGCTGAGAGCTAACTAGGCTGATGATAGTGAGAATCTGCATAATGATATAAAATACTCATCACCTCAGGGGCAATTTTTCTTTCTGCCTTCCCTTATCGAGGATATTTTTATGCTGTAAATAGCTGCTTAACATAAAGACAGAATCGTCCAAGCTGTTCAAACATTGCCAAGAAATATTCGTCATCGCCACAGCCCTCTGAAGTGACTCCATGTAGTGTAGGGCTAAGCTGTTGATTACTCTGCTGAAATTCAAATGACAACTGGAGGAGAAAATGGTATGAGTATTTATCTAAAAAGAAATTGTATGGATTTGTTTAGGTTTCTGCATCATGCTCTTAACTCACTAGTTCTTCTTCACATCGCCACCAGTCAGGTCTGCCATGAGACTACAGGGGAGACCAAAGGATGGCACTTGCCATCACACGCCAAATGCTCTCAAACAGCAACAAGAGCAGTCAATTCTAAAGTCTACACGTTGATATCTGCTGCCATGAATGCTAATGACTGTCTGCACAACCAACTGCATTTCCACATTACGGACAGCAAGCCATTGTCGTCATCTGACGTCTCCTCCTTGCCATCAGCTGTTCTGGCAGAGCTCTCTGGAAGCACAAGCTCAGCAGCTGTTAGTTTCGACAGACACTCACTGTATGTCCCTGCGGAAGCAATGCCAGGATCCCTGTCTCCTCTCAGCTTGACATCCCATTCCAGCAACAAAGACCTTACGTGGCTGCGTTTGGTGAAGTACAGTGAACAGCTTCACCGAGATGTTGTGCCACTTTGTGCATCAAAGTCGAGAGGCCTTCACTGTGTTGCCTATCAGTTGGCCAGTAGTTCAGTGATGAAACTGCACTCTGTGGACATGTACTTAAGGGCAAACTTCCAGCTGTACAAACAGCTCTGTTGCATGGAGCCATCCTGGGAGAAAGAGCTGAAAGAAACTGCAGGCCTACAGTTTACATCCAGCAACCCAGAGATTGCAAGCAAGCAGAAGACAGCAATCGCGAAAAGCAGCAGATGTGAAGATGTCCACTCTGGCTCACAATCATCGCTCAGCCACAAAAAGTCCAAAGTGACAAAGGCCACTGAACATCTGACAGTGGAGATTACCTGGTGGCAACCAATGTCTTGCCCGTTCTTCTGCTTTTCACAGTCAAACAAACTCTGCACTTGGAAGATCATAGAAGAGCTCAGAGGCCAGAATGAGGATGATAAAAGCAGTAGACACAATGGAAGTGTTGTCCTCTTCTTTGTTGCTTACCCAGATGGGTGCAAGGTTGGTAGCAAAGAGCATAGCAAAGCAATGTCTGTTGGCTGCCGTGTGCTACAGCTGAACAGTGTCTCCCTCGTCCACAAGAAGCTGATTGACATTAGCCTGCCACAATTTTCCAGCCAACATCTAACAACAGGAAGTCTAGAAGCACAAACAATGTCATCATCTGTCGAACAGGTAAATAATTGCGAGGAGTTAGGATGAAAGAAGAATTTGGCACCATGTCTTTCCCTTAACTCAGATAAGTCATACTAAGTGTTCAACTGCCACTTGGCATGCCATGGGTTTGCCCAAATTTGACATGTATGCTTTTCTATGAATCAGTCATTTATTTATTTATTTATAATGCAAAACTAGTGATCGGCAAATACAATCCATTCAATGCAATGTTTGCTATGCACGACTCTAAATGGAGAGAGAAAATATATCACATCAGAAATGCACAAGTATGAAAATTAACGCCTGTGGTTATGTGTGCTTGAACAGGCTGAGCTGAAACGTGTAACGGATCTGGTGTTGTCTCTGCTATGTGCAGAAGAAGTGCCTGCGTCAGTTTCAGAGGTGAGCATACAGTGTTGCTTATGCAATCTGTGCTCTCATTGAGCATCTAGGTATGAGGTTAATATGATACTAAGGTATATATGTATTCATGCATTCCCTTTCTCACTCTGACTTTTGCAGCTGCTGCTCCTTACATCTTCTGAAGACTATTTAAAAAAACCCTTCATTTCTCACATTACCTAGTGAAGTGGTTATTTGGGTGTTCAACCTGTCAGAAAGACTTTTTTGGTCAAGCATAAAAGAAAAAAATCTTGTCAATACTCAGCTGCTTACTAAAACCTAGAAAAGAATCTGGTTAAATTATTTAACAATTTTACACAAAAAGGAATTAACAAGTTAAAATGTAACAATTTCTCACCATAGAAATGGTTCTAAGACATTTACGTGTGCAGATAATGCATGGTAAATTTTTGATAATTCAGGACAAAACGTTACCTGTGTTGAAACTAAACGGTCCTTTACATATTTTACAGTATACTGTGCCTGGTATGCTGTACCTCATGTACTGTTCCTGGTACACTGTGCCTGGTGTACTGTTCCTGGTATACTGTGCCTGGTGTTGTTTCCATGACTACTTCACTAACTTTTTTAGTTTGTCAGTTGCTCTGTTTATTACGACTGGTAGGACATGAAGATTGACACATGTGCATGAGGGCAATATCACGAAGACGCTGTGTGCACTATTGCCTGATTACATACATTCAGAATCCTGTTCACACATGCACCAAACATGTAGTCAACAGACCATCCGAACTCCAGTTGCAGGCCTAAACAGCAGCCATAAATGACCTAGAATTCAATCATACATGGCAAAGAAATACCATTGCAATGAACAGAGCACCTAACAAGCTACCAGCCAAAGCCTCACTGCACGTAGCAGTTATGCAGCTGACCGGTGTAGTGCTAGACTGGCTATCTTAGCTATATAATGAGAAGGCCACTGGCCCTGTTGGATAGTTTTATGGGCAATTTCTTGATGTTCTTAGAGCACAGCAAAGCTTCAACCAGTAGCTATGACCGGCAAAGCTTAGCTCATTGCTGTGGCTTTTCCTTACCCTATTGTTCTCCCTGCTGCTCAAGGCAGTTGAACTGCTCCTCAGGCAATGTGCCAAGGGATGCGTCAAGTTCGCATTTTATCGAGCTCATTCAACTGTTCTTTTGGCTGTTGAGTTTAAGGCAATTTTAGGGTAGACCTGCATTTAGTCTCACTAGACAAAGCAGTAAGTACACCTAGCTGTCATACTAGGGCACCCATCATTAAGTCTTCCTTAGAAATAGTCCAACAATCACAGGATCTTTACTAGATTCTCTCTCTGTGCTCATTTGTTTTGTCTAGTTTGGCTAGGCTGGCCAGTGAAAAAAATCAATTATGGCAGGCAGTGAGATTCATTACATGTGCTGTACAAATTATTTGAAAACCATGCTCTGCTGATACTCTGATTATTCAGTGCAATAGTTATGGTCACATTGTGTGCAAATATGCAATTGATACAGCATGGCACCATCACTTTTCATTTATGTATCAATGTAGAATCATTGCTCTATCAAATATCTAGATTAACCACACACAAGTGTACCTCAATGCCAGCCAATACGCAGTTCTGTACCTTTTGCCTGGCCATTCATACAGAATTAGATGCCTCTTGTCTGCGCTGTCATGACAGATTTTTTATCCCATGCCCAATCAGAGTTCTGTACCTCATACCCAGTATAATAAAACTCTGTAACTCATATTCAGGCAGACAGAGCATGAGTTGATCCCTGTTTACATGGTGTTGTTTTTATTTATTGACAAACAGCAAGCTGCCAACTCTATTGCTTTGTGTGTCATCTTCACACTTTATCCACAGGTATTGTTCAAAGATCCGCTTGCAGCAGCCAGGTCCCTGAGGCAGTGTTTTGACACTTCGCAAGGAGGCAAAGTTAGCAACAGTGAAGTTGCAGCATGGCTTTTTGGTATCTTGTCTCAAAGGGCAATTGATTTCTTGTGAACTACAAGACTACAGAGAGCTCCACACCAGCCAGAATGCCTTTCTTTGCCTTTAATGAAGGCGAGATTTTTTGGGAAGGAGTCAGCTCTACTTTTTGACAAAGAAAAACAGCATAAATTATTTGTCTTTTTTGATCAAAATATTGCCAAATTTCTCTCTTCTTTTATTTTTGTGCATAATCTGTGTTCTCCATGAAAATTTCATCCTTGCTAAATTCTTATGACAAATTTTTCTCTCTCTTAACAATTTCCACGACCAAAGCCCAAAATTCCTCCATTTCCAATCATGCAAGTTAAACTATTTTCAAATTTGCTTCTTAGAGTTCTTTTCATCTGTCACAAAATACATGATGAAACAATGCGCATTGTTGTATTATAATCAGCTGAGAGAGCTGTATTTATTTTTTTGGAATTATCAAGTCAAACTTGAACGTGGCAACTGTAGAGAACATTGAATTGCGCAACTCAGTGCTTCTCTGTGGTTTGCTTGTAAATAGTTTCATTTGGTGCACAGAGTCTAAATGCAAGTATTTGTCTGGAAAATTTGATGACATCCAAAGTCGGTGGAATATTAATTAGGCCAGAGAAAATAACATAATTCTGCAAGTATAGAATTCTTGTTGCTGTGAACAGTCCTAGCATAGAATTCTTGTTGCTGTTAACAGTGGGAGGAAATAAAAATAAATCATTATGATGGAAAAGACAGAAAAAGAATGCCAAGGGAGAAGTGCCATGGAGCATGCTGACTGAGAGCTGCTGCATGAAGGAACTTCAATGAAAGGGCCAGAGGTATAAAACACCATGTCATTAGTCTGCAGATCCAGACTAGTTTCTAATTGTTGACTTTGATGTCTCATCAGCTGAAGAGCTTAGCACAATGAAAGTTGTATCCTATCTAACATTGGTACAAGTACGCTACTCAGTGTCATGTCAAGCTAGCATAATATGTTATACACACATCACGTCAACATAATATGTGTAGAGTATTATGTCAGTACCTGTTATACTCCGGTTGGGAGAGCACTGGGATGAGTGCTACTTGACCCTGACCATGTGACTTGACACTACCAAAAATGCACCTTATCAACAAACCTAAGTAAGGTGGCTCAACCCAGTTGTGACATCACCATGATGACAGAACCTAGTGGGCATCTTAGCTCATGTACAGGCCTTGCTATAGTGACGTCACAACCGGTTATGCAGCCTCCAATCACTCAAATTACAGAGAAGAAAACGCAGCAGATCACCATCACAGTTAAAGAAGACAAACTTTCTGATCAGTTTATCAGTTGAGATGCTGCTTCATAGCACACTGTTATACAAAGAGTTCCTCAAATTCCATGTCGTGAGCCAATGCAATTGTGTCTGCAGCAACTGTCAGTAACGTTGGAACCTATCTGCTGACATCACATTGGGGGTGCATCACCTTGATGCTAAATCCCACACATTACCTGCAAAGTATTCTGTTGATCATGTTGATTGAACCCATAATTTGTTACTCTTTCATGAGTCTTTGAGTCAAAGTTTGAGCCTGTGTTTCAAGTGCCTGCATGGTATTAACCATTTGTTTACTCCAGTGTAACTAAATGGCTTCTGGTGACTTTTGTGGCTCTCTTACTAAACATGATTACTACATGTGCTGGGGACAGATGTTCAATTCCAGTTGAGCACTTTCAGGTGATAGAGGATAAGCTGACTTGGATGTGACCTCCTTCCACCCC
The DNA here is from genome assembly GCA_028565695.1 of Nicola tetela. Taxonomy (NCBI): domain Eukaryota; kingdom Metazoa; phylum Porifera; class Calcarea; order Clathrinida; family Clathrinidae; genus Nicola; species Nicola tetela. The sequence goes on along the minus strand of JAOWAW010144805.1, from coordinate 511 downwards.
TCCCTCATCTTCGAATTCCAGAGTCAGAGGATACCCGATGAAGTTAACATAAACTTGTCAGACCTGGTTAAAAATTATTCAAAGCATCATGGTGGGTTGTAGCTAAAATGTCACTTTAACCAAAAATCACCAAACCAACACATCTGAAAAAATCAAATGTGAAATATTTCTGGAGATCAGTATCAAATATTACATGTATTTGCCTTGCGCTTGGTACATCACCACAGACCTAGAGTTTGATCAGATTTTTACCAAAGACTAAGACAACGCATGAAAAGCTGCTCACACTGCACCTCATCTCTAGTATCTCATACTACACCTCACCTCTAGTATCTTACACTACACCTCACCTCTAGTATCTCACGCTACACCTCACCTCTAGTATCTCACACTACACCTCCCCTCTAGTATCTCACACTACACCTCACCTCTAATATCTCACACTACACCTCACCTCTAGTATCTCACACTACACCTCACCTCTAGTATCTTACACTACACCTCACCTCTA
>JAOWAW010144783.1:0-10511 GCA_028565695.1 Nicola tetela | reverse complement strand
CATGAAGCCGGAACGGAACTGAGTCACATGCATCGTTAGACTGATAACCCCTGGCACTCCCGCATGACCTCGCGATCGTGCCGCACCCTACATAAGCCAGGGAGAATTTTTTGGTCGGCTACTGTGAAAAAACATGCGCATGCTTTTCACCATACATGGAAAAGGCGTTCCACGGGTGGTTTGCTACAAAAGCAAAAGTGAGCACGTCACGTGCTCAGAAATTGACGACGTTGTTTGAGTGTTAACGAAACGTCCAAGGATGCCCCGAGACCCGGGAAGATTGCATGCATGCTGCGGCCTACTCCCGGCAATACCACCGCTTGTACCTGAGAGCGCACGGCAAGCGATGGCGAGTCTCATTCTAACTTCTAAGTCTAATTCCCTGTGCATATCGCAACGTATATTCAACTGCTATCTGCATGATTACGCTCTATAGCTCTTCGTCGCTCTAGAAATTAATATTCGATCACTCTGCTCACAATCGCCAAGCCTTAAGCCGCTGTTCAACGGTGTAATTATTATGAATCATTGCTATATCAAAAGTAGAAGGGCGCACCTCGAGCGTTCCTTTAGTGCAGATGCGCAAGTTGGGAAAACTTGAATGTATTTCATTCTTATCGCAGGAAAATACCCTTCGATTTTTTGACACCAGAAACAAATTGACAGTCTCAGTAGGTGGTATAGTTTTTAAGCCCCGACGTAGACCTACAATAGCACATAGGTAGTGAACAGACCCTCGTTTATCAGCCCAGAGACATGTAATCATATCGGATCTGCAAATTCGGATTTAGTCAGGAGAGTGAAGTCAGAAAATGCTAGTTTCTTGCAACACCATTGTGGAGGAATACAACGACACGATTCCGCTTGTCCATCATTCGCTGAGCCGTTGGATTGCCCAAAACCGACCAGTGTGCAAAAAAGGCCGATGTTAACAAGTACAATTAAATGATGGAATTTTCTCGCAGATCGAGATGCTGTTACTCTCGATGAGCGATAGACGTAAGGAACGAGTACCGATATCCTTCCAGGTTATCCGAATACCACATACCCGAACAAGCCAGGTGCAGAAAATTCTGCGGGCATCACAAGTCATGATAAATTGAATTTCTTCACAGGGCCCGGTGATGTCAGCACTTGATCCTAGTCGATGAGTTTCGCCGGCGCCGGTGAGAAAATGAACTGTTCCTTGAACTGGAAGGAAACCTGCTGATAAACCCAGATCACCGGAAATAAGCAATTTCCGCACAGATTGAGCTTTTGCTACGGCAGACATGAAAAATACAGCTGGTGATGCAACTACAACGTTGATAGCGGTGATAACACGCACACGGACTATCGATGACACGGGTCGACGCAACAATTTTAAAGTTACGCATAAATATGCATGTTGCATTCCTGTGGCTTATTTAAACTTTGATTCTTTAAAGGAAAGACTCAAAAGCCCTAGCCTTTTGATCCATGCAGCTAACGCTTTTATGCTTACGATACCTGAAGTGATTCGTTTTCAACGTAAACTCTCAGCAGTTTAGCACTTCTTAATCATGGTATCTTAAAATAGGGTTTTTTGTCAGCCGTTAACCGCAGTGTCGTCATTGAAAACGTGCGTGTTTCGTAAACGTCCCAACTCAGACGTCAGTTTCCGGTGTTTCCTGCTCCTGTTTTCAGTGTCCGATGGGGAATTTATAGAGACCTTTCTCATATCGATGAAATGGCCACAGATTCTACAATGTGTGGAACTTTATTACTATTGTCAACCAAAACACAGTACGTAAGTTAGCGCCAGTCGGTATAAAAAGAAAACGCCCTAGTGTGTGCCACTTGCACAATTTGCAAGACTTTCAGGCTGTAGATCGACGGGAAAATAATTACGTTATGTATAATATTTTACCACAGGAATCAAGTCAGATTCATAGAAATGGCGTGATATCGGATATAATGCAAACCGCTACGAGGACAGGGACAGTTATTTCAACTATAAAATGCGCGCATGCTCGACACTCTTCAAGACAACCTTTAGAAAAATAAGTGGCTTAAAATGGCAACTAGACTATTCCGACGGACTGTGACAATTTTATTACTGTCGTGCGTGATTGTTCCTTAATCTCCGTATACTATACATGATGTATAGATGGGAAGCCACCAGCGGTGCGTTTCCGGTCGCATTTCCACCGGAAGTTCATCTGCGATCGGAAGAAGAAACATCTAGCGCTGCAGTTCAAAACTCCACCAAAAAACCCAGAAACATCTCTGGTCTGATCTGTTTATACCATGCCGTCTGGTGTTTATACAACGTGGCCTGGTGCCCACCAACTAGAGAAGTCCCTAGAAAAAGGTGACTACATCCTAAGCTGCTACTACGACTTGAAACTTGAACAGTGCCCCAGGGCTCAGTGCCAGGACCATTCCTATTCCTCGTTTACACATACAATTTACACTGACGAACTGTGTATACTCAAATGCTCTGCTCTACTGACCTCCAACCTACCGTAACCTCTACTGGCGCATGGCTAACCGACTGGCATTGTGGCTGATAACGAGAATACAGTAATCATGGAGATGATATGGCGAAGCCCACAGTTCTCATCTCTGAGGACCTACGCTGGAACAAACGTATAGACGAGGTACTGCAAAAATCCGGAATGGTCTTGAGAGTTCGTCGTCGCCTCTGATCCTCCCTGTCGCTAGCAGCTCTATCAACGTTTTACAATTCATTCATATAACCAATACCGGAGTATGCTGGCATTGTCTGAAGTTAACTCTCACACATATCGGACCGTTAAGGAAGATTTCAGGTCCGTGCCACCCGCGCGTCATCCTGGGATAACCGCTGTATCTACCAAAGAGCCATTGTGGACTATTCACCCTCAACTGGTCCACGCTTTTATCCAGGCGACATTATCACCTTTCCCACCTTGCACTTTCTATCAAAACGAGCTTCGCTTTATCTACTAAAGAAAGCTTTTAAAGACAGACAGACACCTTACACGCTACGCAAAGCAAGAACTTTCAAGACTGCTATCCCACAGCACTTTATAGAGCTTCCCTTGTTTCCCTTTCTACAACAATATATGATGAACTATACTGGAATCAATTAGATACTTGCCATCAAGTGGACCATTCAAATTAGCCGCCCAACAACACATACGCACTACTTGTTGTACGCGCTCCTCCTTCTTCTTCTTTCCACAGTGAACGCAACGCAATAATTGACACATCACCACCCCGCACTTGTATTTCTAACTGGTTGTGTATAACATATGTCTATAGCCGTGCTAGTTTAATTATTACCTTTTGCTCCCGTTCTCCTTTTCCCTATCCTATTGCCATCCAAGCACCTCTCTTGCTTTACTAAGCCTAGCTTACTGTATAGACACCTCGCCGACTGAACGATTCCCTTTCCGTTCTTCCTGTTTTTCCTAATTTTTTCTCCTTATCAGTTGGTGCCCCCTCTCACTGGCCCCGAGCCATTCATAGAGGGGGAGTTTAATAAAAAATTAAGTTGAATTGAACATACACGTGGTCTGGCGTATATATCGCGCACGTGTGGTTTGGTGCATATACCACGTGGCCATGTGGAACATTCTGGTCCGTATAAAAGAGGTGGCACGGCAGAGTGGCGGGAAAAAATCACTTCCTAGGGGGGAAGCAACCAAAACCCTCAAAGAATTTCTGGCCAACAAGCAGGCAACAGATAGGAGTCCTCTTGGTGTTGTGTGACAGAATTTTCTCTCATCCCATTGGGTAGTATTTTTTGAGATCATGGACGTTTTTTTGTAAAAATTATCACAGTTATTTAATAACTTTAATTTACTGTTGTCTCCGTATTTTCGCCCAGAAGAGTACCGTTATTAGCTGATAAGCTATCGCACAACACTATCAACTAGAGAATTGGATAACCGTGCGCGTCTGTAATTTGCCCATCACAATGTACGCCCAGTGCTGGATAAGATGTAGACTTAGGAGTACTCCTTGCGTTAAAATATGTACTTGAAGTTATAAGTTAGTTCTACTCTCTCCAGAGATAAAAAGAAGTCTTCTTGCTCTAAAATTTCAGTTCAGCTATCGGCGTCGTCCTCTCGAGCTCCGACTACCGGCCCTCACGTTTCTCTAACTACTGCTGTGCCAGTCGCCACACAATCATATCAAAGATGATTTTAACGTACAAGGCGTTTGCTGTGTTCAACCTTTTGTTGTTTGTTTTGAGCCTCTCAGTCCCTAGCGCGGGAGCAATGCCAAATCGTGAGTATATCTGATGTAGTGTTGCGTGACGCTGTGTGACGTTCAAAAGAAAATAAAGATGTTGAAAGCGTCAAAGAAACGTCTGTCAGTCTCCGATAATGGAACAAATTGTGTCTCATGACGGAAATGCTGAAGCCCATGCATGTTCCGAAACTTCGCTCAGTTAGTTGTTCTCACTGATGAGTGGACCACAAAGTAAAATAGAATAGTGTCAAGGCAAGGATGAGAGATAATATTGAAGAACAAAATGGCGAAGAACGACTCCGGGGTAGATCAAACACAGAAAAGGCAGAGAAGATTTATGACACGTAAGGAAAGAAAACCTGAAACATAAAATACAAGGCTTTGATCTCACACTTCAGTAACAGTCTGCGGAGGATGACACGCACTCAACTCAGGCGTTATTGGTTTTCTGTTCGCAGCACTCAGCGCCTACGCCACGAAATCGTGTCTGCCCTCAAAGCGATGTCCCGCCCGTTTGTGTTTCGACGTAGGCTTTCAAACTCATCTAGAGCGCGAAGCTGAACGCTTGCTTCGACGAAGGTTAGCTACATATGACTCACTACGAAGCAAAAAATATGGCGGCATTCCTCTGATGACGCGACCGAAGTCCATAACTGTGCAGAACGTCGTCGACAGTATTCTGTTTCCGGAGTGAATCGATGCGTTCAAGGCCACGCTAGAAGCGACAAAGAACCTTACTGACTCTTGGACGAAGCAGAAAAAGATACTTGGTAGGAATAACTCCTTGACCAGCATGGCTGACTACAGCACGATCTACCAGTACTTCATGGAGCGTTATGGCGAAGACATCCCTCGGGGTGACAGGCCCACAGGACTGTGGTCGCGTGACCCTAACACGGATCCCCGTCTGAGCGAAAACAGCCGGTGGAACGCGGATAGCATCTTTGCGCAAGCGCGTTTAATGGGCGTCGATCCTGTTCAAATACAGGGAGTGAGCACGGCAGGAGACAAAGGGATGAACTTCACAATTTTGCGAGCGATGCTGAACAACGAAACCGACTGGGATACAGAAATAAGATCATTCCCTCATCTCCGATTATCTTCCTTGTTAAAGGTAGGGCGTATTTGGTTTCCAAAGAAATCTTCACGCAACCACCGACTTACCCTACCGAGTTGCTTGCTTACAAAATTTCGACGCACCCAGTCAGCAAAATTGAAAAGCGATATTGGGGTCAACAATAACAATTGTTGCAACCGATTAAGGTTTTGTGGTTGGGGTGCTTTTAAACTATCAAAAACGTGTTTGGCAATGAAAAGACAGCTTCTGCATGGGTTTTTCGTCTCTCTGTTTGGCGTGTAGGCAGCAGAAACGCGACAACTGTATGTCATTCACTACCCTCTTCTGGGCAAAGTCACAGCTGATCCCAAAGCAGCGGGTGCGTTCAAGGGACGCAAGATGTTGGCGCCCATTGCACTGTTCGTGTCCACGTCGAACAAATCAGAGCCACTTGTTCCTATCGCTATACAGCTCGGCGACACAGGTATTTACCTTTAGGTATCTCTATATCCACGAATAGCGGTAGGCCGAGAAAAAGTTGGCGTACATGCGGAAAGGCATAAAGCAAAGAAGCGATCTGTATACATAAGTTGGGGAAAGAAAAGGCTCTCAATGAGGACCGTGGACTTGACTTTAGTAAACTCTCGTTAGATGCGGTATAAGCTACTCGGCGTTGGCATGTCAGCATCACGGGAAGCGGCTCGAACAACATCATTCATCGGCATGCATAACAACACAGACATGGACCGAAATGCGTGTATGCTCAACAAGCACACTGGGTCCGCATAAGTAAGCGATTTAGGCACGATATGCATGATCATATCGATACACTGGACACGATATGCATATATGGATACACTAGACACGATATGCATATATGGATACACTAGACACGATATGCATATATCGATACACTAGATACGATGTGCATTTATCGATACACTAGACACGATATGCATATATCGATACACTAGACACGATATGCATATATCGATACACTAGACACGATATGCACATATGGATGCACTAGACGCGATATGCATATATGGATACACTCGACGCGATATGCATATATGGATGCACTATAGACGCGATATGCATATATGGATACACTAGACACGATATGCATATATGGATACACTAGACACGATATGCGTATATGGATACACTAGACACGATATGCATATATGGATACACTAGACGCGATATGCATATATGGATACACTAGACACGATATACATATATCGATACACTAGACACGATATGGATACATCGATACACTAGACACGATATGCACATATCGATTCACTAGACAGAAGACGTGATATATAATAAACAGTAGGATTACGCTCTTGTCACTGTTCGTGAGCTGACGAAGACCTGCGCAGTACAGGTCGAAACGTCCTTTAATGACAGAAACTGTAGCCGGAGTGTGTGAAATGTTCTTACAATTTAGAACGTATTTGAATCTGTTCGCACTTGATTTATTCATAGCTAGGGCAAGCAGCGTGTGTAGGCGCCCTTAGCGCACGGAGAAGATGGTGAGTATGCCAGGTACAGAGGGTTTTCATAGCACCCCGTTCGTTCTGATTGCTACTGAGTTATTCTATCATTGATCAGGAAGGGGGTGCGCCAAACCAGCAACCATCAGTAACAACACCTTATCATGAGGAAGAAACGCACAGACCTATTGGAATACCATGACACAAAAGCCGGGAGAAAAAGAACGTTGACGCGCAGACAACACATACGCTCTATATCTAATGAATTACCGGTGAGCGAGTCTCTTGAGTAATGTCAAGTTCTGCCTTCTGCTCAACAGCCTCGTCCCCAGTCTACACACCTCGGTCCGGCTATTTCTGGTTGACTGTAGCGAAGATGTACGTCAACAACGCTGATGGACTCGTTTCACAAATCGTCCACCATCTTGTCAACGCCCATCTGATCTCCGAGGTCTTTGCGGTTGCAGCATACCGTGAAATGCACAGCAAGCATCCCATCCACGCCCTACTCAAGCCTCACTTTCAAGGACTCGTTGGCATAAACACAGCCGGATTCCAGTTACTTACTAGTCCGGATGGTCAAATCACGAAAGTCGCAGGTTTTGGACACACGGGAATGCTGGAGTTGATTCGTTTGGCGTACAAGGAGTGGACCTATGACAAGATGGACTATCAGCTTGCCTTGGAGGTAGACATGAACAGGTCACTGACTTTTCTCGTGATCACCCTCCACTTACACGTATCACGGTGTGGAATATACCCAACAATAGACCGTAACAACTATATCGACTGCACTTCACAGTGGCACATACGCGTTAACGTTAAAAACCCAGTCACTACACACTGCGTGTGATTTCTGGTCATCCTTGTCTTCTGATCTTGTGTGCATGAACATCGCAAATAGGCCTATCTCATTTTTGAAGAAAAACAGAACTTTCCATCAACAGCGGAGTGAACGATATCTTTAGATATTATACATCAGTGAACGTAATATGTTACAAGCAGCCTGAAGACTCGCCATATCTTCGACTGACATTTCTCTTATCTTCAAACAACTTGTTGAATTTACAGTAAATTTTGTTTTACAGTATTATGAACTAAGTATAATTCTAGCGAATAGCAATTTAATATTTTAATAATTTGGCGAAATTGCTGTCCTGTCCAGAACCGTGCCGTGGATAGTCGATCAAGCTTGAACTATTATCCATACCGAGATGACGGCGTGAGGGTCCATGCTGAGATGTCCGCCTATGTTCAAGAATACATCGATCTGTAAGCGTTAGAGTGACTGTATACCACGCACTGAACAACAGACGGTTTATTACTAAGTTGCTAACAATGTCCACCCTCAAGTTACAGTTTAACAGATATTACAAATCTGTCCTGTGAATATGCTTATGGCTGTACATAGGGCCACGTCACAACCAGGCAGTCGAACTATGATTGCCATCGTACGAACCGGATGAGCACAAACAGTTAATTATCACAGGTGTGTGTCCGTAAAGCTAGAACTCTCCATTCTCGTCTTTCTCCTTCTGTGTCCCTTTAGATATTATTGCACTGATGACGACGTGCTTCACGATCGCGAGCTGCAGCTTTGGGTGAGAGAAATAGCTCAACGACATCAAGTAAGTTTGTCCCAATTGGCCGTATGACCCATACATGCATGAGAAGCACATCGCTGGTCGCCCGAGCGGAAAGAGTACGCCATTTAATTTGTCCTGTACATGTATTCATCAATTACAATAGATTACGTATAAGAGGATAACTCAGAGAGCATTGTGTAACATTTTGACAACACATTAGAAACGTCACAAGTTAACAGATCCCCAGTTGAATAAATCAAAATGGCTGATATTTCACACTACATAAAGAATAGAACTGCTTAGGTCCGATGTATAGAAAAATTGTAACCACTGTTCCAAGGTTTCTTCCTGACCTTCAATTCACCGTGCATGATCATATCAAATATCGCTACTTTCCGATTCTTTTAGGGGAAAGGGTTTCCGCCTGAGCTGCTGACAAAAGACAGCCTACACAAGCTTGTCTTGCGCATCATCTGGGTGAACTCCGTACACCACGCTGTTGTCAACTATCCGGTCAAGGAGTTTGGTTCGTTCCCTCCAGTCGTCGCCTACGCCATGTTCAAGAGACCGTCTGAACTTCACACTGCTAAGTTTGCGAATGTTACAGAAGAAAACAACAGTGCGCTATTGGAGATTTTACCACCTTACAACGTCACAGTGGTGAGTGGCCTCACGGGTTTGTAGTCACCTACGCTATTACCATGATATTTATGTCCTGTGGAAGAAGACTGCTCTTAAGCTTAGCTCTAATTCGCATAGTATGATGCCCAAGGGGTGAGAGGTCAGGCTTTTTAGCTCTTCCTTGTAGCCCTCCGGACCAGGAGTGAACAGCCCAGCAGAGCTTCAGTTTGAAACCGGTAGCTGTATCATCGCGGCAAAGATCTATTGTTCTCTTAATGCCTTACACCTTTGCATGCCTCTAGGCAACGAGGCGGTAGTTACTTGGGGGTATGAACACTGAAAATTGAGAACGACTTCTTTCTTTACAGTGCCACCATTACTATCTTCACTCATAAGTTGACCTGTTAATTTTTGGTCTAAGAATTATCAGGATACTTTCCTGGTTCCAAATATTGATGTGAAAATCGTTTTGAATATAAAATTACGATTCCGGAGGATCTGTCAGAACCTGTTCTGATTCGCTAGGTACAGTTAACGGATAGTTTTAGATGACGACCTAAATTCAAGTGCTAAGCCAGCCTCTCCGAGTCTTGCGTCTGAGATTTATCTGGGGTTGCATTTCATAACAGCAAACACGATGAACATGCATCGATGATTCATTTGTCTTCTGTTATTATCGGAAACTCTCATCCATCGTCCATTTGTCAAGCGGACTTTCTCTCTCGTCCTTTAAGAGAGGATTTTCAAACCTTCCAAATGAAACACTATTGAGGTCTTAATTTAACAATCTAATAAGGGCGTCCTCACACCCCATCAAAGATAACGTTGACGGGACTCACGCGCAACACTTTTGACGCCCGTTTTCTTTTCCGCGCACTCACATTGTGAGTCGATTTCTGGTTTTCTGTTTGCTGGTAGTCAAGGAAATCAAAATGGCGCTAAAAAAAAAAGAAAACTGCTGCGCTGGCTTAGAAGTTGAAGGTTTGACCGGCTCTAGTGCCTTTGGGCCTTGCTGATTTAGTCACAGACAACGGGAGTTCAGTGGAATGGCGCTTTCAGATGACGAAGGGAAGACAGGACTTGTTCTTCTTCTCACCAATGAGGATCTTGGTCTTCGTCAGTATCCGGTGAGGCGAGCGCGAACGCGGAAATACTTCGCAATGCGCCACTACTGTAGTTCTTGATTGTGATTTGCTCCACTGAGAACTCCAAACTCCACTTCTCCTTAACTTCTCGCATTAAGCCTTACGAGAACGCGGTCCAAGTTTTCTTGCTTGGTCGGCATCTTTCCTTGCAACGATTGTAAAATTTCGCCCCAGTTCTCCATCAGAAACTTCTCGGCCTCATCCGTCAAGACTTGCTTCGCCATTTTGGCAACAAAAACAATGAGAAGGAGACACCGACGTCGTCAGAGGTGACCGAGAAGGTAGAGATGCACAGGAGAAGACAAACTCCCGACCAGATAGTGCAACGCCGACCCTATAGCACATGGAGAGCGCTCAGGACGATCCTTCGTTTGCTGGGTTTCCGGTTTAACCCCCC
>JAOWAW010144761.1:0-10512 GCA_028565695.1 Nicola tetela | reverse complement strand
TTCTTCTTCTTCTTCTTCTTCTTCTTCTTCTTCTTCTTCTTCTTCTTCTTCTTCCTCTTCTTCCTCTTCTTCTTCTTGCTCTTCTTCCTCTTCTCCTCCTCCTTCAAATTCTTCTCTTCCTTATTGATTGCATGATATGGCAGCATTGCTAGTCTGTATATCATGAGAGGTTTTCCTCGGTATCTTTTTCAGCAGTCATCATTGCATCCAGGAATCACTGATTTCAATTGCCATTGTGACTCACTGATCTGATCAGCTTACCGTGCCATGGGTGCAGTACTAGTTGCACAAGAGGGCTCATGGGGGACATGCAGTATGCCATACAGACATATTTCATATCTTGGAGCAGTCTGGGTTGTCGTCGTGAGTGTATTCGTGGGTGAAGAATTTGTTGATCTTAGTCTGGGTTGAGTTGCTTGCGGAGAAGCTTGCCTTGATCATGTTATTTTAATGCTTTTTTTTATCACGTTTAGCACTGTGCTTGCCTTTCTTCATCATCAAAGCCAAACAAAAATGGGTGACTACTCATAATTAGGCAAGCTATACAAACTCGGTGACTACTCATAATTAGGCAAGCTATACAAACTCGGTGACTACTCATAACTAGGCAAGCTATACAAACTCAGTGACTACTCATAATTAGGCAAGCTATACAAACTCTGTGACCACTCATAACTAAGCAAGCTATACAAACTCGGTGACTACTCATAACTAGGCAAGCTATACAAACTTGGTGACTACTCATAACTAGGCAAGCTATACAAACTTGGTGACTACTCATAATTAGGCAAGCTATACAAACTTGCACAGCTTCTGAGTTTCACATTCACAAATGCCCTGTGCAATTCCTCCACTACTTAGGCTTCAGCTATCTGCCTTGGGTAGAAATTAGCTCAGTAGTCCTTTGCAACACATGCGTGCATAACTTGCCCGTTACTTTAATATTGTGAAATCCAAACTTCTAACAGGGCAGGCTACTCGCTGCCCCATTAAACACTTTGCAGTGAATCACCCTCTGGGAACTTTAAATAGGGTCTTAAACTCCTTCCTTGAGCTATTCTCGGTATCCAAAATGTCATCCTTATTTTGCTGTGGCTTGGCTTGATCAGTCATTACATGAAACTGCCTTCTCTCCTACAGAGACAGTTGAGTTGCCAATGGTTATGTATACATGCATGCTTTTCTAAGGGGTGACCCTTCAAGTTCCACTTTGAGCATTTTTTTCACCAGTAGGGGTGGTACAAGGTCAAATTGTGCTTTACAACCACCACAAGGGTCAGTATGGTGAGTAACTGTTCTGACCCACTCCCCTTTTGATGACACCCTTGTGCCAGCTTTTTATGACACGTACATTTATCTGATGACATAATTTCTGTGCGGTTGTCAGGCAATGGAGTTTTTTCACATTTTACTTATTCCCAAGAACTGCTTCTCAAATGAAAAAATATAGCGTTTTTACAGATTTAAGACAGGAAGTGACTAAATTGTAAATGATTAAGTGAGAAACGGAGCATCATTCGTTCAGAAAGGTCATGATGTAACTGAGACTACAGAAGGTTCTAGTTCTTATCAATGGAAAAAGATTTCACAACTGCGTGGATGAACAGGGCGAAGGGTACAGCAAAATAGAGCGAAACAGAGAGGTTAGGTAATGTCTTCTGTGCGGGGGCCTTACAGTGGTTATGTGGATCCTTAGTTGGGCTTCAACTCCAGACCATGACATGGCAATGGCTATATGGAGAGCCAGAGGGTTGAAATGTAGCAATACACCAATGATTGCTTGTGTGCGTAGACCCAGAGTAGAATTGCCTTATGGTTTTGTGTGTGCCGGGCTTCATCAGTGGCCAAAAAAGTGGTTGGCAAGCCTTCATCCAAAAACAGAAAGCAATTCTGATTCCTTAGTGACCTCTGAGTTCCTTGATAAGATCTGAACATCTACACTGGATCTACTACATGGATAATACAGACTTACAGTACGAATTGCACTTTCTATTGAGGCCAATTTTATCTCAGGGTCCTTATTGTCAGGCTCTAACATCTGTGCCATGTGCATGTGAGATTATGGCTGTTCTCTGTTACACCAAAGACTGATTAGCTCAGAATCCAGTTCAGAAAGAAGTTGGCTACCAACTAAAATGTGCTACGAATGAAACCCCCTGTTACAACCATCACAACACAAACAGCAAACTCAGAACGAATGTCTGCTTTGAACATTTAAATACTTTGGCTGAGTTTCACACCAGCCTTTGTCAGCAGTGACTGGACTGTTTCTTTGGGATTGCATAAAAATCGGTACACTGGGTTGATCACTAGCACGTGCCAACCGTGCTTTTCTAGACATACACAAAGCATGCGTCCATGTCCCAGGAGCACAGTTGAACGAATGAAAAAATGTACAGAACCAAAGATCATCACTGCAATGGGAGTGAGGCCAGCTGCTCTCAACTCCAACACATCAGTGCTAGATGGGTGCTTTGGAAAATCAGCTGGCAACTCAGCTGCTGTGCCGTCTTCTGTTCTCAAAAATGCGCCATCAATGCGAATCATCTCAGTTGTCCAAACGTTCCGACGCAACGTTATCAAGCGCAGAACATCTTCAATGTCATCAACTACATTTGCAGCATGAGGAACACTTGGCGCTTCACTGCACCTGCAGTGCAGTGCCGCCAATGTTTCTGGTCGAAGGATGGAGGAGACGTGATACTGTGCAAGAACGTTTAATTTCACCAACTCATAACTAGACAAAAGATTAATAACATCTGGTTCCCATTTCGCCAACGTCAACAGTGCTTTCTGCGGGAAGACATCTTGATAAGCCATAGCCCACAGAACCAACACAAGCTGCCCATGGGTAAACGGGCGAGGAAGTGCTCTATGATTTTCCTCAAACCATGATTCCAACACCAAGAAGAATGACTGGTTTCTAAAACACAACTCTGACAGACAAGAAGACAGGGACACCAAGTCACGTACAGGAATTCGGTCATTCAACCTTTCTATAACGTGGTCGTGCATGATAATGGTGGCTTTATGCAGCCAACGAATGTCCCCAAAGCGAAACCGCCAAAGAGCCCTACACATAAGCGAGGCTAAGTGTGTTGTCTTCAAAGCCTGTTCATTTCCTGCGAACAACATCTCTTGTACATTCCATGTGAATGTATCCCTTTCTTTTAGCAACGACAGAAAAGATATAAACTTCACGAAATCTCTTGATGACAGCTCCGCATGCCGTATAAACAGCTCCCCTGTTAATGGAGCCAGCTGTGGCGGGCCACACTGTTGAAGAGTTACTAAACTAAAGAAAACAGAAGCTACCAGTGCTGTTCGAAACCCACTCAGGAGGAAGGGCTTCGGAAACTGCAGCCGGCTTCGCAAAAGGGTCACACAAGCCACTGCACGAGGCAACTTGGAGCATGATGGATATTGCAATGTATACAACAATGTTTCAATGTCAGCCAGCTGAAACAAACCCAACGTCGCTTTCACGTGAACAATTAGCTTTTCCAACAACTCCTCATCAACAAAGTCATGTTTACTTAAACAATGAAACAAGTCCAACAAGAGGCTGGGAGGCAAGGTGTGCAAACGTTCAAGAAACACACGTTTAAAGTCCATTACTTCTGGCTTATAGTTGTATTTGGCAAATGCCAGTGCACAGGAAGCTATTACAGCAGTTCTTAAGTCCTTCTGGTGTGCGGCCAAGGACAGATCTACGGCACAGAATATCTTATTAACATTGACCTCTGGCAGCTTATCCGATCCATGCGGCAGCGCGCGTATCATTCTGCCGTACAAAACTGGGTCCAACTCCCACTCTCTGGATAAAACCTCTTTGAAAACATCTGCCAGAAATTGCTGCCAAGGTTTATGGCGACTGCACGCTTCGGCTAAACACAACAACTCTTCATCTGCCAGTTCAGTGAGGTTTCCCTTGCAGCTTCTATCCACAAACGGTGTAAAGGCAGACACAGAAACGTCCTTCAACCGAGTGCTCCCAACCAAACCTCGGAGCAGAAGACCGTCGTCTAAATCACGCACGTCATAAAGCATTTTGTCCGCGAATGGCTGCAACCGCTTCCAGCTACGAGCCTCAGCCCTTATGCCGCGTCTTTTACATTTTACTACAAGTTCTCCAAAAAGATCTAAAAATTCTGCGGCATCATCCACCAAAATTTTTTTCCGACCAAGTAACTCTAACGCACAGTGCGCTGCGGCGTGAAACAGCTTTGGATTTCTCTCAGCCTCCCAACGAATGGGCCACACATCAATGCTGTCCTCTAGCAAGGTGGAATCCCAGAATGACAACAGCGTGCAAAGCTCTTCGCCGGTCGACGGCGCGCGGTCAATTCGACGAAGTTCTTCAAAGCGCTCGCCACCCGTATCGATCAAGGCGTCAATACTGTTCTGATCGATTCGTACGCCTTTCTTCACAGCAATAATCACGTCACTCCACGACTGCGCTTCGTGTATTCCCCGCAAAACCTCCTGCTCACAGAAACCATCCTTCACACCGCCGCTATTGGCTACCATACACGATTGCCGGAGAAGAAAATGACAAGGAGAGCAAAGAAAAAAATTTAAACAGCCTGGCCTTCTGAATGAACACTGGTTCATTTGCACAGATGTAAGGCCAACAGGCGAAGAAGGACTATTAACTGCAGACAACCAGACAAGTATACTATATGTTTCTACCATACTTCTTGAACTACGAGGAAGAGGGAAAAGAGGAGAGGTACGAATGAAGGTCACAGAACGTCTGGTAATGTACAAAAAGACGCCCGATAACAGCATCTTCAAACGAACTATCCGCCATGAACATGATTAATTTTCTTCCAAGAGCCTACCAAACGATCTGGAACTGAAGCAAGAATATCCAAAAACTGACAAAGAAATGCGAGAAGATAACGCTACTCGAGCTCGAGCGCTCCCGCAGCGTCTGTCATGTCATACCTAAACACCCTGGTCGACGTCGCCGCACCAGCGCGGCCGATCGATTCTGTCGCTATGGGTACAACAACAAGGGCATGTATATTTACGAATCCCAGTAAATATATATACAAGAATATAAGAATGGTACATCGTAGAAAACGTCATAACTTGATAAGTATGACTCATAGAATCCCAGTTGGCCAGTGAATGCAGGAATATGGCACCGCCGTACAAAACGTCATCTTTAATTTCTGAGTCAAGTAACTGGCTCAACATCGGCAATGTTTCTTGCTTCTACCCCTACCCTAACTAACGCCCAGAGAAGAATCGAACTCGGTACCACGTAATTTACTGCACAACGTGGATACAACCAGACTACGAGGGAACGACGGCTGGGCCGAGTATTTTTAAAGATTTTACAATGTACGACGCTTCACAGGAAGCTGGGCCGGGACAAAAATAGAATACACGAGTGTACGATCCGTAGCGCGAGTGCCCAAAATAACGTAAAAATGACGTTTTGTACTCTGTGCCATTCCTGCATTTACTGCAGCTGGTTTGCGTATGCTTACCACTAATGCATACAGATAGTTGACCTTCTCATAGTGTCTGGGTTCAAGGTTCTCTGGCGGCTGGTGGGCAAGTTCAGACGCTATCATGATCAAGCCACTGACCACTCTGCCATGCAATAACCAAGCCCCATTCATGCATTGAGTATTAGGCTGTTCCCAGCATAGGTTTTTTAATTTTATTATTTTTTTTATTTTTTATTTTATTTCTCGCAGTGCAAAGCTGAAGGAGTAGGATGTATTCATGAAGACATCTGGTGTAGAAATCAAGTCAATGTTTGCAGCTGACAATTGTGTGAACACATCACACGTAGGGACAAAAATTGCTGCCACCCATAGGGAAAAGGCCCGTTCTGCTCATATTCAGTTCGTCTAAGTTCGAAACTGATTAGACTCTTCTCCTTTCATGCTCTACATGTTCACAGTTGGTCAGTAGACACAACTAGCAAGTGAACACTGTTCAGACCACATAAGTAGACTAGCTTGACAGAGTAGCATCCGGTGCCTTGAAAACATACTGTAAACTACAATTTTTTTTGCAAGGCGCCCAATTTGTTGAAAATACAGTAGTAAAAAGATTTTGACATTGTATATATAACATATCTGCTCTGAAAGAGCAGAAATTGCAAAGTTGAAATCCTCTTTCTGAAAAGGTTGATGTTGCCGGCTTTATGAAAATTTGTACTTTTACAATAGCAGGGTGAAGGCAGGTTGAAAAGTTGAAAATAAATCATAACACACTGGTCCATTACTTGCAGAAAGAGCAGTCGGAAGCCTGTTCAGAAAACACCTGTTATTGTATTCTGGAAAGAAATGACGCTGCCTGAAACTACATCAGGCCTCTAGTTACAGCATCCAACCATCTGCTTTGCCATGACACCCACCTGCAGGGTAACCATGCTGGTGCTAAAAAAATGGCAACTGACAGTATGTAAGTTTCAAGTGTTTACGCAAAAGATGTTGAACAAACAAACAACATGTGTAAAAGATAGTGCCCTGATTGAGACCAACTGACTGGACCACCTTAAAGATCAGATATCATCAGTTGATCCATGCTAAATCTTTAGCACAGTTGCGAAGTAATAAACGTCAACCCCCCTCTTAAAGCTAAATGAAGTTGCCAATAACCCTTCAATTCTAAATCACAACAAACCTGGCTATCAAAAACTCAGGCATGCAGGCCAACAAAATATATGTCAAGCAAACATTATGTTGTAGACTATAGAATAAATAATAAACAGACCAACATGCAAAGAATGAATATGAATTTTTTTCTATTTGGCAAGCAAATGCTTTTGTGTTTGGAGAAATTCTGTCTGTATGAAAGGTGTTCTGGAGTCCAGCAGATTTTGAGAAGAAATATGAACCTTACTTTTCTTGGGTGTACATGAAAGAGAGGGAAATTGTGGCAGTTAAGCAGAGAAATGACAGAGAGAGAAAACACTGAGAGAAGAGGAGAGCAAAGAACGCGTTGGCTATAAGAACAAGCACACATGACAGCCAAAGACAACGGAAAATTTCCAGACTGTTGGGCATCACCTGAGCAGCATGGCCACCAGAACATGTGCTTGGTTTACAGCAAGAATGGAATAAGCACTTTTCGGGATGAAGGGTAATCGTCAAACTTGCGATGATACCATCTGTAGGAATTACAAACAACAAGATATGAAAGCTGAAAATGTGGAGAACACAACTGAGATGACAGAAACTTAGATAAAATCAGCCAAAATGCCCATGGCCATTTACAAGGTGAAATAGAGAATAAAAGAAAGTGAGAGAGAAAGACAGAACTTGGAAGGGAGAGGGAGAAGGAAAGAGCAGCAAGACTGCCACAGGAAGACAAAGGAGAAGGGGGAGGGGAGAGAGATGGAATGAGGGAGGAGGAAAGACAATATGAAAAGGACAGAGAGCTGAAAGTAAACAACAGGAGAAAGAACGACACCAGCAGACATCAGCATCTTGGAAATATTTTATGTCAACAGCAAAACACCTGTCGGCGCAAACCATAAAAAGCAATTAAAAAAAACAAAACACAAAAATCCTTTGAAGAAAGACAATAGAGAAAGAGAAAAACAGAGACAGAATGTGAATGAGAGAGAGAGAGAGAGAGAGAGAGAAAGAGAGTGGATGAGAGAAAGAAACAGAGAGAGAGAGAAAGAGAGAGGGAGAGAGAAAGAGAGAGGGAGAGAGAGAGAGAGACGGTGCAAGATCAAAAGTTGAAACTGCAGAAGAGCAGCATTAGCTATTCAAACAACAAAACTAAACCATCAACAAGGTAAATACAATCACATCCATGCCAACAAGTTTTTGTTTTCAACTCGCCTATCTCATACATTCTGAACACAGAATGCGAACGTTCTGCAAAAGAGCTAAATGAAGTCACATTGTGTAAATGATTTATCATCTTGTAAAGACACAGAACCAATTTGCTCCAACCGTTTCTTTGCACCAGACAAGGTGCTTTACCTGTGATGTGTGAGTGCCCGTGGAAAAAGGTTGAAGAAGGACGCAATCATCATAACTGATGTTGGGAAAGACCAGCCGGCTAATCCAAAACCGCTCCACTCAAGCAGCTCGCCAAAATAGTGCGCAGAAGAGACAAACTTGAAAAGACCACCTTTGACAGATGCACAGAAAGTGAGTACCCAAACGGCTCAGCATCAAGAAAAACCAAATTATGCAAAATTAGCAAAAAACTATGTATTTTGAGAACTTTAAACCTGACTTTCAGTCCATTTCAGAAAAACTGGCCCCTATCACCTATAGCAACACATAAGAAATCAATGTAAGTCAGGGGTCAATATTTTTGTAATGGACTGTAGTGTTTAAACGTAATTTGCCTGTGGTTTGTGAACCTGCTGGCATATACACTGATTCCTATAGCAGGCCAAGCCTCTGTAGCAAGCATCAAGCCTGTGTATGGGCCACCAGAAGAGTTCAGAGTTCAATTAAAATTGTAACAAAACCATCAGTCACTGTCTTAGAGCAAATGGTGAAAACCCACATTGAGGAAAGACCATGAAATGACCGAGGGTGATGCAGTGCTTTGGTAAACCAACGCTTTGGAGTTCTCATACGATTTTCTTCGTACCCAATTTCTGTTGGTACTTTTCAACTTGTCATGTCTGTGATCTACACCCCAAATCTCTCTGCTTTACCATCTGTATTCATGGCTACCTAACGCCTTTGAGGAATCTTGCCGATGACAATACCATTAACAGGAACAGCTGCTTTGTCTCCTGCGTCCTTACCAAGGTGTTCAAGCTCTATTACGTGGGACAAGACCACCATTGCATCACCCCAGCTAAGTTGTCCCTGTCACACATGCTACCTGATGTCTGTGGTTTTACCGCTCAAAAGGATGCTGGTATGTTTTTTTCGGTGTGCACTGGCATGCCTGCCAGCATAGCTGTGATCAATGAGCTCAACTGTGGTAATACAAATAAACCTGTCTTAGTCTTTAAACTGCAAGTGCATTCGTTGTGACCCTTTTATGCACATCTGCTTGTTATTGCCTGTCAAACGGACGCTAGCAATGCCAAAAGGAGAAACACAACGCTGCAAACGTACTTGCTCGCATCCTTGACACTTTTGAACAAAAACACTAATGGCGATTGTACATGGGTCTGTGATCTGCAGTAGGGAATGGCACGCTCCAGGGGCTAACACATAAAGCAAAACAACACGTTATCATCTACAACATGAATCACAAACTATTCAATATCACACCAACACTTGCAAAATTATTTTTGTCCAAACTATTGCCATGTACACCCTTTTAAACGCTAAAGACCTGAAGTAAATCGGCAATATGACATACAGTTTCTTCTTCCAGCTCTTATGTGCATGGTCTCTGATTGAAAACAGAAAATTCTCCATTTGCTTAGTGACATCCTGCGGATTTGCTACCATTAAGTATTGATGTAGTGTTGATGCCAAAAGAGCTTAACGGATGTCTCCACTGAGTTGTGAAAATCTGCACAGTGAGAATTTTTTTTCTCTTTTTGTTGCCTGCATGTGGTCTCTCACCTTTTGGAATCTTGTAGCCAGTTTCACCCGGCTTACGCAAGTTGCGCAGGACATAATCTGAATGGAGGTTGATGATCATACCAGCAACAAAAAGGGACAGCCCAACGATAAATCTTGGATCCCATAGCCAACTTTGTGGGTATGTCAGGAACCCGCTGATGGAGAGGGCATGAATGGCGCCATTACTGATGCAAACATAGAATGCTCCGACAGTAGCTACCAACGTGTATGGCTTACCTCCATGAACAAGCAGTGGGTAAATAAATGACCTGCATTCAAAAAAAAATTACTGTTACTCTTAACAGCAAGAACAAAATTACAGTCAATCAAATGGTTACTTTACCAACAGGTTGGTCGATTAATTAAATGCAAACAAACCAATGTTCTGTTCCCAAAATAATTGTCACTTTAAAACAAGGTTACACACTTTACTATCATCTCCTTCTTAAAGAGGACCAACATCCATCAATGGTCCTTTCACTTGCAGAGAGTGTCAGTTTACCTCTAAACCACCATCTTGTCTTGCTGCAACAGCCCAAATATAATTTTTTATTTATCATAGTAATAACCGAATAAAATAAATATCTGTTTAATACATTGCTGCGGATCTTGTTAAAAAAAGAGTTTGTCCTGCATCATGTTATCTTTTTCCTCTATGTTGCTTCGTTCTTTAAGTAAAGCCATAGTATCTTGGGCAATTAGTTAACTACATGATAAACTCCCGTACCCTTGTGAGAAAACGCGATAACGAACAATATGAATCGATTTGAATTCCCAGTGGTGCTGGACTGTGACTGCTCGCTGTTTCATGATACTCGACGACTCTTTCCAGCCTTATTTTTCCTTTTATACTGAAAATAAGCCGCTCTCTCATTCTCTCAAGGTTTTCCTTTCCTCTCTCTCTCACCCACTCACTCACTCACTCACTCACTCACTCACTCACACACACACACACACACACACACACACACACACACACACACAC
>JAOWAW010144738.1:0-21299 GCA_028565695.1 Nicola tetela | reverse complement strand
GTCATCTGGCGTTTCAGGATGTCGGCCGAGGCGCGGCTGGCCCCGATGAGATAGCGATGGAAGACGCCAAGCTCGTTCGTGACATGACCGGTGATCACCCGCACCCGCGCCTCGTTCCATGCGCCGCCGGTGCCGGGCGTACGGGTGTCGGGGCGCAGATCGTCCGGCCGTGACATGATGGCAAGCCGTCTCGTCGCGGCCGGGATCTCGGTGCTCCATTGCCGGTTGAGATCGCCGATGCCGGCGGCGCATGTCTTGATGGTGGATGTTACGGCGCCGGTGCTGGCATCGCGGCTCTGGACAACGAACATGCGGGCGCGTGACGGATCGCCCGTCATATAGGCCCAGGGATCGCCGGCGCTCCTCAGACCATCGATGGTCTTGCGGCCAAGCAGGATGTCATAGAACAGGCAGTTGCGGATATAGGCCGACAGGTTCGCCGAGAAGACGGGATCCCTGATCTCCATCCTCGTGGCGTTGCCGAGCAGACGAACCCCGAACATGAAGCCGTGCTGATGCAGCTTCGGTGCGTCCACATCGACCATGTTGGCCTCCATCAGGCGGGTCATCTCGTCGCCGAACTGCGAGGTGATGCCGGCGAAGGCGGCGATGCCGGCCGGCACGTTCGCCACGATGTAGCCGCTGGAGCCGGCGGGATCGATGCGGTCGGTGATCTTGACCGTGGCCTTCATCTGGATGGCGGCGAAGACGACAAGGAAGGTCACGCCCATCCATGTTCTGGTGGCATCCCACTGGGTGGGTTTGAAGGCGATCATGAGGCTGGCCCATGCCAGCCCGACAAGCAGGGCGGTGTTCATCGCATAACCGAACTGCGCCGACTGGGTGATCGCGGCGGTGGCGCCCAGGAAGTTGTACAGGAAGCGCCCTCCGCCGATGGTGAAGACCTCAAACTGCATCAACTGACCTCCTCATCGCCGTGCCCTCATTGCCGTGCGTTGCGTACCGGGCTCCACAGGCTGTTCCTGCCGAACCCGGCGCCGAAGCGGCTGCCGAGGTGGGTTTCGATGAGGCGCACGCGGTCAACCAGCTCGAGGGCGTTCGCATAGCCCTTGCTGCCTTCAAGCTGGCGGGCGTTGACGGCGCGGGAGAGCGCGTCGAGCCGGTCCCGCCAGATCTCCATCGCCTCCTGTCCGGCCATCGGGGCGGCCTCGGCGCGGATGCGGATCTCCTCGACCAGCTCGCGAAGATGGATCAGCGCCAGATCGAGGGTGACGGCCTCGATGAGCTGCTGGCGCTGTGTGGTGATGATCGGCCCCGAATAGGCGGCATGGACGTTGAGGATGCGGTAGAGCGGCAGCGAGGTGCGGTTGACCAGCGCCCGCTGCGCCGGCGTCGGCGGGGTGTCGGTGCGGATGGCGGTGATCAGACCGTCGATCCCGCGTTCCACCCGGCCTTTCAGGCTTGATGCGGTGTCCACGCGCTTGCCGGTGCTGTATGTGATGTTCAGGCAGGCGTCATCGGGGCAGCCATACATGTTGAAGCTGCTGTCGCCGCCATTGATGATCCAGTCGATGAAGGCGTCGTCGCGCCCGAAGCCGGGGAAGGGGCTGACCTCGCCGCCCCTGATGATGATGGTGCCGGTCATCGACATCATGATCTCGGCCATCTGTTTGTCCGAGGCCAGCCAGTCGCCGGACCCCAGATGATCGCCCCGCAGCACCTCCCAGGCGATGTTGACATTGTCCGGCATCCTGTCCTTCACCGCCTGCTGATCGCGGTTGCCGGCCCGCGGCGGGGTGTTCGCGACGTCCCTCGCGCCGGCATTGGTGCCGCATCCGGTCTCGGCGGCGGCGTAGTCGGCATATTTGCCGGTGATCACGCCGTACTGGGCGCAGACGGCATTAAAGGCGCTTCCCTGTCTGGCCCAGTCGCCCTCGACCAGCGCCTTGGCGGTCTCGCAGGAGTTGATGTTGGCCTGATTGATGGCCTGCAGCTTGCGGCGCAGGTCCTTCATCGTCTCGGCCATCACCGGGGCCAGCGTCTCCAGCGCCAGATCGAAGGCATAGCTGACGGCGTTGGCGGCGATGGCCTTGGAGAGCTGCACCAGCTCGTTTTTCGAGATGATGGAGAGCGAACCGGAGAAGATGTCGATGCCGCCGCACCCGGCCTCGACCGAGGGCAGGGAGAAGCTTGCGATCTGTGCGTTGCGCGTGCCGGTACGGGTACGCAGGCTGCCGCCGGTGTAGTATCCGGCTGCCTGACCCTGGAAGCTGGTGGGACCGGTGAAGGTGGATGTGGCGCCCAGATCGTTCCAGAAGCGGTTCAGCTCGGTGTTCACGTCGGCGTGGGCCGGGGTGGCGAGGCCCGCGATCAGCAGCAGCGTCATGACCAGCCCGAGCGTTAGGGTGCGGCGAAGGCGGGATATGGTGGTGCCGGGACGGGTGGACGGGAAGGCGTATCCTGCCCGTCCCGGCGGTCCGCGCCGGCGAACGGGAGCGTCCGGCGCGGGAGCGGAAGTGGCGGTGCCGCCCGGCAGTGCCACGATATCGTGTCTAGAACGCATCGCCGGCCTCCTGCGAGGTGAGGGTGTGGATGCGGTGGATCAGCTCCTCCTCGGCGAGGAACCCGATGCCGAGCAGGGTGACGGCATTGTCCGCCCGATCGAACAGCGCGGTCAGCGGCACCATGGAGGCCTTCACGTTCATCCTTGCCAGCTGCCCCCGATCAGGCACCGCCTCTGGCCAACCCGACAGCGCCGAGCCGTCTGCCGAGACCGCCAGCACGGTGAGCTTCCACCGGCCGGCGAAGCGGCGCAGATGCGGGCCGTAGATGCGGCAGACGGAACACTGCTTCGTGCCGACATAGATCAGCCCGTAGCGCTCGGGCAGGGATGCCATCATGGTCTGTCTGACGCTGTGGAGATCGGCCTGAACGGCCTTCTTGGCGAGGTTGGTCTGCGGGTGATGCGTCTCATAGTCGAGATCGGGCGTGGCCCATAGCACGCGCCGCCACTGGTCGGCGAAGAGACCGGCCATATCGGCGAAGCGCGCCTGCGCGCGCATATAGGCCTCGACATGCTCGTGGGTCGGCTCGAGGATGGCCTGCGCGCGAAGCTCCTGAAGATGTGCGCGCATGGCGGTGATGCGGGCCGTGGCGCTCTCGGGTGTGGCGGGATTGGTGGCATTGTCGGAGTCCGGCCCGGTGTCGAGTTTGATGTCGGGTTTGATGTCGGGTTCCGGCATGGCCCCGGCCTTCAGGGGCGGTTCGGATATTTCGGGTGCCGTGCGCGGATCATCTGGATCGCAGTAGAAATGCCAGCCGAGATCGGCCCTTGTCTCGCACCAGGGCTGCCACTGCCGCTGCCCGAAACCGTCGCCGGCATCGGCCCACGCGGCGGAACATGCCGTCAGGACAGCCGCCAGGGCCATGACCACCATCGTCAGACACCAGAGCACCGACAGATCATCATCCGTATCCCGCCGTCCGGTCCTGCGATCATCGTCGAACATCACCGCGCCTCCGTCCGGTTGTCGGGGGCGCCGGCTTTGACACGTTCGTAGTGGTTCCGGATGCGTCCCTTCATTTCCGTCTTCATACGGTCCACATCCACCGGCTTCATTTTCGCAGCGATGTCGCCGAGCACCTCGCCAAGATCGATGCGTGACCAGTCCACGCGCTCGATCTCCTGGATTGTCAACCCGCGACAGTCGCTCCAGCCGATGCCGAGCTGGCCGCGCGCCTGCTGCTGCAACATCCGCCCGAGACGTGATTTGAAGGTGCAGTACGCCTCGCTCTTCTCAACACAGATTTTCTTGAACAGCAGATTGATCTGGCGCGAACACCAACTGCGCAGGTGATGCGCCTGACCTTTGGCACGCTGAACCGAAAGCTTCTTCTGGCGTTCTGAACATCCGGCCAGCCTGTGTTTGACAAGGAAACCGGATACCTTGCAGCAGTTCTTCAGCGAACCGAGCCATTTGGTACAGCGCGCCTGCTCGCCGGCGAAGACCGAGATACCGTCCACGCCGAGTTTGGTAAAATCCCGTCCCATCTCCTGCAGCAGGTTCATCGCTGACGCCGCCTCGCCAAAGCTCCGGTTCGGCGGTTGGCGCGGCACCGCGTTGCAGTCACCTCCCATGCACCAGGCCTGCGAGCCGCAGACCTGCTGCTGATCCAATGAGCGTTCCGGAATCTTGCAACTGTAGACCATCTCCTCGGAGGCGCAGCGGCCCCCGGGTCCGTCCTCGAGGCATTCCGAGGCTCGCAGCTCACAGCTCGCGTCCCGCTCCAGATCCCGGCAGTCGGACTCAAGGCTGGTGCCGACACATTCATAGCGGCGACGCCATTGCCAGCAATCCCGGGTGACATTCATGCCCTTGATGTTTCGGGTCGCGCGTCCGGAGATGCAGGTTTGCTCACGGCGGGAGCAGTCGGAGCGGCGCTCCTGCCCCTGACAACCCGAGACAACCCGATCACTGATGACCTTGTAGGTCTCATTCGTCAGGCGGGCGCGTCCGGGGTTGGTGAGTTTCTCGCTGCAATGCCAGTTGATTCGGCGCTGCACGCAGACGCCGTGGCGGTCCTGAACGCAGCTCTGCGTGACCTTCGAGCAGTGCGGGCTGCGGGTCAGCGTCTGACAGGTGGTATTTGGGCCGTGCCGCCGGCATTTGTAGGCGGCGCGGTGCTTCCAGCATTCCCTGTGGACCGGAACGCCGTCGATCTGGCGCGTCTCCGGACCCTCGATACATTCTGACGAGGTTTTGGTGCAGCTCATTCCCGAGATGGACAGGGCGGCCCGTGCTTCCGGTGCCGTTGCCATGAGGGCAAGGGCTGCCAGCCAGCAAAGATTGCAAAGGATACGACTTACTGCGTGCATGTCGTCCTCCGCTCACTCTCGCAGCAGCCGACCAGCAATTCGTAATTGATGTGGAAGGATCCCGGCTCAATGGTCTGAAAAAAGAAATGGATGTTGTTGTTCCATCCGGCACCTTTGAGATGCGGCAGCAGATCAATGCGTGGAATTCGATGCCAGCTTCCGGGCCAGTCGCAATGAAAGTAATTGCTTCTGTCCGCAGGTCGCCACGCACCGAGGAACACATCCTTGCCGTTCACGCTGATTTTCAGGCAGGCCTTATATTCGCCGCCAGTGATAACAAAGCGCTTCAGCCGGGCCACCGTCCTGCCCGACACCCACAAGGACCCGCGATAGGTGATGCGCCGCCAGCTTCCCCGTGTCGCGGGGCCATAGCTGCCGATGCCGTTATCGTCGAGACGCCGGATCAGGGGCGGGGCACCATGCACCTCTTCGGTTGACTCGAATACACCCGGCCTGACCTCGCGCGACTTGTAGATGGTGTCGTCTCCGGTGAGACTGTCCCTGACCACCTTGTAGGCCGGACAGGCGCTGTTCTTCCTGCAGCTGACACGGGTGCTTTCGGTGCAGGTAAACTCTGGATTTGGCTCCCATTCCTCACAGCTGTAATGCACGTCCGCCTTGACCTCGACCTCGCGGCTCAGCGGGCAATATCTGCGCTCGGATGTCAGCCAGCGGTCGCAGGTGACGTCGACCGGCACCCTGTTGACACCGTCCGTGTAGGAACAATCCCCGTATTGCCCCGACAGATAGCGTCCGAGGTCGAACACGGCGCCGGGGTCGCGCTGGACCGCCATCGCGTTCGGGAACTTCGTCGGATCGAGCGTTACCGTGGAGGGCAGACTGGTCATCACCTCCTCGGCCGCGCGGATGTTCGGGTCGCGCGGCAGGGTGTCGTTGTTGGACAGGTTGGTGTCGGTATAGCCGCTCTGGCGCACCGCCGTACCCACATAGCCCGGGATGGTGGCATTGTCGGGGGCGGTGCCGGCCAGCGCCTCGAGGTGGCCCCGTGTCCGGTCGGCCAGCGCCCGCGCCTCATCCTTCGTATCCGCCCATGAAGAGTGTGGGGGCGCCAGCAGCGCGATGCAGAACAGGATCACCGTCATCCGCCTCACGGCCCGCCTCCCTCGTTTTCTTCAGGGTTGTCGTCTTCAGGGCCATCGTCTTCAGGGGTGGGCGCTTCCAGCCGCGTCAGATGGTGCCGGGCGACCCCGGTTGCCTGATCGCCGTCCGCCGCCAGCAGGCGCAGCGCGTGGCCAAGCGTGACATTGCCGGCAATGCGGTCATGCGCGGGGGCCGGATCGCCGACGCAGCCACGCGTCGCGCAGGGCGGCAGCGGCGCGGCCGAGACGATGACGGTCGGGGCCACATCCACAGCGAAGCGGGCGAAGGCGGTCGGGTCGATCGACACGCCGCCGCGCGCTCTGGTGGCCGGGGCGAGATCCTGAAGCATCGTCAGGCGTTTGAGGGTGGTGGACAGCCTGTCACCATGAAAACCTCTGATCACCGCCACACCGCCGGCGCGCGCCGTCTGGTCGAGCCATCCGGCCAGCGCCTCGTCCGGCATCGAGAGCGTCAGGAACACCATCAGCGTGCTGGTATTCGTTTGTCGGGCCGCCTGTTCTGCCGGCGGTTTCATGCCGGCAAGCGGATCGCCGGGAAGCGAATGCGGCGCGGCAAGGCGGTTTCGGCTGTCGGCGAAGGAGGGCGCGCGGCGGATCAGCGCCTCGATCTCGGCGCGGTATTTTTCAAGGTTGCGGGCGGCGGTGCCGATCGGGGCTCGGATTGCCGGCGGGATCGACGGATTGCCGAGCACGTCCCCGGCCGGTTCATCCGAATACGCCGCGCCGGAAAGCGGCACCATCAGTCCCAGCCAGACAAGCATCCGGACCGACAGATTGCCGACGGCGGCGATCTGCCGCGACGGGATGACATCCGGCGGGATGATGCGTGATGGTGTCATGTCATGCTTCATGGTGGGCTTCCTCACAAAAGACAGCAGTTGCGCTTGCGCCAGACGAGCCAGCCCCAGTTCTCACCAAAGCCCGGATACTCACCGCCGAGACCCTCGTAATGTACCGAGGTTCGGCCGGCTGGATTGCACCCCAGCCTGGGCACCGTCATGGGCGTGGGCTGGGTCATCTGGAACCGGTACTGACGCTTGTCCATAAGCGGCATCGGGAAGCGCGAACAGAGCGCCCCTTCACCATAAGAGCCCCAGGCCACCAGTTCGCGGTGCAGCTTGAACAGCAGGCGTTCCATGATCAGCAGGGATGCCTGCACCCCGCCAACATGATTGGGGATATTGCCCGACATCGGATACATCCCGCCCTGACAGCCCGCACACCAGAATGTCTCGGTGAGCGACAGCCCGGCGGAAGAGGCAGCGCAGTCAGCCGCACAGGCGGCCTGGGCGGGCAGTGATCCGAACAGCGCCGCTTCCGGGTGGATCAGAAATGTCAGCTGGTCGTCCATCCATAGCGGGTCGAGCTCGGAGACCCAGGCGATGTCGAAGGCGCTGCCGGGATCAAGGCAGACAACGTCGATCAGCGCCTCGAGCAGGCTCCAGACCGGATAGTGGTAGTAATGCGCGTGCATCCGCGTCAGGTTGGCGTTGCCGTCAGAGGCGCCGGTCGCCCCGCGCCTGACGGTGCCGAGCGGGATGCTGAGCCCGCCGAGATTGGAGAAGCATCCCGGGGCGCGGGAGACATCGACAAGGCGCAGCGGCTCCCAGAACCCGACCGTGATGCCGACGCGGGGGAGCGGCGTGCCGCAGTAACATATCGGCGATCCCGGGTTGGGCGTGTCGGGAACGTCGAGGCCGACGATCTGCATGGAGCCGATGGTGATCGGAAACACACAGTCCCAGCAGATGTCTGTGATCGGGTTGACAAAGCGACCGGTACAGGCCTGTGCGCGAGCCTGCGTGGTCGCAAGGAGCGTCGCCAGCCAGACAACAAGGATCAGGATGAGGGGTTTCAGGACAGTGCGGATCATGGGGCGGATCATGACGCGCCCCCGCACCATGACGGTTTGGGGGTGAGGGGCCACCACCATCTTGCATGGCCGCTCCTCACCATCACCGCCCCGAGATCGGGACCACTGAGGCCGGGGTGATCTGGTGATGTCGCCCGAACATGGGCGACCAGACGTCCATAGCTGTCACGGCGCCACCACCAGATGGCAGGCGAGCGCAGTGCCACAACCGGCGATGCCCTGACAAGCCCCTGCATATAGGCCCTTGCGCCAAGACCTCGCCTCATTTCTTCCCGGCATACCGCCTTGATCTCGGGCGCGTTGATGCGCGAGAGACGCACCCGTTCCTGCCGCCCGTCGAGCGTCACGATCAGCGTGTCGCCGTCGATCACATGATCGACACGCGCGAGACGGTCATCCGGCGCGCAGGCCACCAGCATGACCGCCGGTATGGTCAGCAGCATCGCCATTAAGGGAAGGGGTGATCGTATCATGGCTTCGCCTCCTTCCCGGCCCGCACATCGCCAACGGGGATCTCCGAGATCAACAGCCGGTTGCCGGCCTGGGTGATCACCGACGGCACGGCTTTGAGGCCAAAGCGGGCGGTGAGGACGCCCTTCTGGTCATAGAACAGGCGGCGGTCATGCGCCTTCATCAGCCGCTGCGGGTTACCGCCTGTCAGGATGATCCTGACCGGCTGCGGTTGGTTGAGCGCGAAAGCCATCTGGTTCGGGTCGCGGCCATCGACGAACACCAGCGCCGCGCCCAGCGGCAGGCGGTCGAGCGGGTTGACGGTCGTGCCGGCGGCGACGATCAGCCGTCCCTGATGATCGCGGATATCGCGCCGCACGGTGATGGACGGGTCGAACAGGTGGCTTGCCGGCCGTGCCGCCCGCCGCAGCGCCAGCGCGGGCGGGGATGTGAAGGCGGCGTCGATCTGCCCGCGCACCCGGCCGTTGAAGGCGGCAAGCCTGCCGTCGGCCTCGGCCCTGCCGAGCTCGGCGGCGATCCGGTCGAGAAGACTGGCCTCGGTGACCGGCCAGACAGTGCCGTGCGTGCCGAGATCGGCGGCGTGGACGGGCTGGCACATGGCGAGCGGCGTCATCAGGACAAGAGCGTGAAGACAGCGTCTCATGGCCGCTTCCTTCCCGTCTTGCGGCGATTGTCATTGACCGGGGGTGTGCCGTCATCCGGCGGGCCGGATGTCGCCGCATCGTCATCCCCCACGTCCGGCATGTCGTCCGCCGGGATGTCGTCCGCCGGGGAGTCATCCGCCGGGGTGTCGCATGACCGTGTGTCATTGGCCGGCGCGTCGGCCGGCGGCGCCTCATCGGGCAGCATCTGCATCCAGGCGCGATGATCGACATGCCGGAAATGCGCCACCCCGTAGGCGTCATGGAACATGTAGAGCCAGACGGCGCCGCCGTCGGGCGCGATCAGCCCGCGCCGAATGGCTTCGGCAAAGACCTCGCCGGGATTGCGGCGTGTTGCTGTTTGCGGCCAGTCAGTCATGAGGCTGTACCTCCGTCAGACGGGATGGCGTCAGGCGTTGTGGCAGGGAAGGGAATGATCGCGGCGGGACGGACGCGGCGGCTCCGCTTCCGGCTCTCCCGGGGACCGCCGGTTCCGGGTATCCCGGCCGGTGCGCGCGCCGGATGCTCTGTCTGCGGGCAGGCGCGTTCCTGATACTCGTCGGATGGTGTTTCGGGCGGCATGACGAGGCAGTGGTTGGTGCCGCTGTGTCGGAACCGGACATTGCCGCGCCGGTCATGGTCCCGGCATATCCAGTGCCAGATGCAGTTGATGGCGCAGGGCGGGTCATAGACCAGCACGCCGCGGGCGACGGCCTCCTCGAATGCGTTCTGCGGGTCCGGAACCAGGGATGAGGTCGGGCAACATCCTCATCGCCCGCCTCCCGTCATGGCATGAGATGATGCCGGCATCACCCGGTAGCGGCGGGTATCCCTGTGCTTGAAATGCGCCCGCCCCTCGGCGTCGTGGAACATGTACATCCAGAGACCGGCCCAGTCGGCACTGTCCGGATCACGGCTCAGGAAGCCGCGTGCGACGGCCTCCTCGAAAACACGGTCTGGGTCGGGATGGACGGTGATGTCGCTATTCATCGGGATGCTCCCCTGTGTCTGTCTTCCACTGTCTGTCTTCCGCGCGCCGCTCTCGCCGTTGTCGCTCTCCGCGCTCAGGCGTTCCGGCGTGATCAGCGGGCCTTCGAGGCCGAGAAGCGGGATGTCGGGAAGCGGCCACACGCGGGCCATGACGGCGGTGTCGGGGATCAGCCCGATTTCGGCGTATCGGCTGTCGTGGCTGTCGGGATGCGGGGCGGTCACGAAGTAATGCCCTGAAGGGATGATCCCGGGCGCTATTGCGACGACGGGACGTCCGGTAAGGCTGTGCGTCTTGGCGATGCCGACGGGTTGTCCGCCGACGGTGACCTCGCGGGACGCGC
Organism: Nicola tetela; assembly: GCA_028565695.1. Taxonomy (NCBI): domain Eukaryota; kingdom Metazoa; phylum Porifera; class Calcarea; order Clathrinida; family Clathrinidae; genus Nicola; species Nicola tetela. The sequence continues at coordinate 11,025 of JAOWAW010144738.1, read as the reverse complement.
TCACCGTCACCATGTCGCCCGGCAGGCCGCGCACCTGCTTGATGTAAGGCCGGGGGGCATCGACCGGCGGGGTGAACTGGATCCAGTCGCCGCGCTCGATGCCGAACGGCCAGAGGGTGATCGGGATACGGGCATATCCCCAGTACGGAGCCGACCAACTGGCGTTGAGCGTGATGCATGTGGCGATCAGCCAGTGCAGCAACCATGCCGCCGCCACGCAGACCACAAGCGTGAAGCCGCAGCGCCATCCCAGCCGAAGGATGCGCCGCCGCATGGCGATGTCAGTCGTCATATCTAACATTGCCGCCTCCCTCTGATGGCTGCGTTTCCGAGGTTTCTTCCGCTAACGAACGCGGAGACGTTCCGTCCGGCGTCATGGCGGCAAGCCGGCCGCGCAGCCGGTCGGTTATGTCCGGCGCCCCGAACACGCCCGCGTTCGCCGGCAGGATGATCAGATTGTGGGCGCCGGCATATGCGTTGATGCGCGCGGTGAGATCACGGCGCAGCGCGGCTGTCTCGCGTCGCAGCGCGGTCTCGTCCAGATCGCGCGCCGCCAGCGCGAGAGCCTCGTCGCGGGCGATGGATGCGATATCGGCGGTGGCGAGGCGCGGCCTGGCGTTGATATCGCCATACAGTCTGACGGCGATGCCGCATGCGAGCGCCAGCCCGGCGCCCACGCCCACAAGCCGGAGGTCACGCGCCCGCATCATCACCGCCTCCCTTCGGGCCGGCCGTTTGCCTGATGCTTTCGGCATGGCGCAGGATGGCCGCATCGCGGTCCATGCCGCCGGCGACCATCGCCTCGATGGCGGCGACATCCTCGCCCCTGCTCGAATAGGCGGTGAGCGAGAGATCATCGAGCAGCAGGCGCACGATGTTCCATGCCCCGCCACGGTTGTGGATGATCATCTCCGACCACAGCCCCTGCCGCGACTGCAGGTCGCGAAGCGCCCTCTCCAGCGTGGGGGTGAGATTGATCTGCTTTTCCTCGTGCAGCGCCTGGATCGAGCTGTCGGACTGGGCGAACATGATCGTCCAGTCGGACTGCTCCCACGCGGCGGTGGCGGCGGGGTTCTGGAAATAGTCGGCGACGCTTTGCGTGGCGGTGATCAGGGCACCGTTGTATTTCCTCGCGCGGCGGGCGACGCCCTCGATGAACTTGCCCGACGTTCCCTCGAGAAGCGCCCATGCCTCGTCGATCATGATCGCGACACGGTGGTCGCGCGGGGTGAGATATGTTTTCTGCTGCGCGAGGAAGATGATCAGCGTCATGGCGGCGGCGCGGATATGGCGGCGCTGGCGCAGGGCCTCCATCTCGAAGACGACGAAGCGGGCCTCGAGCGTGACCGAGCAGCCGCCGCTGAAATGCGATCCTGCGGCCCCGGAGGAGGAGAAGCGCTGAAGGAGGGTGGCAAGATTGCCGGCGCGGCTCATCAGATCGCGGGCGGCGACGGCGTTGAGGATCTTCATGCCGGCGACCGTCTCGCCCTCGCGCGCCGCCGTGAACAGGATCAGGGTCTCGATGACATGGTCGATCTGGGCGTTGTTGCCGTGCGCCTCCCAGACGCTCTGCACGACGGCGGCCAGCAGCGAGTCCTCCAGATCATCGCTCGGGGTGCCGGGATGGGCCAGCGCGCACAGGAACCCGACCAGCATCGCCTGCACCTCCTCGCCGAAATCCGGATTGCGCCTGACAAGCGCCTCGTCGACGGCGGCGAAGGGGTTGATGCGCAGATCGGCATCGGCGAAGTCGACATGCGTGCCGCCGAGAAGCAGGCAGGAGTTCCTGAAGCTCCTGCCGTCATCGATGACGATCACCGAGCCGCCCGTCGCCACGGTGCCGACGGCGAGCTCCTGCATGCCGACCGACTTGCCGACGCCGGGCGGCCCGACGAATTTCAGATTGTGATTGCCGTCCGAATCCCAGGGCGTGAACCCGCCGACCTCGCCCCGGCGTCCGGCGAACAGGGCGATCGGCGGGGCCTCGCCCCATCCGTTGCCGCGCCACTCGCCGAAGATCGGCATCAGGGTGAGCGCGTTGCGCTGGAAGACCGTGCGGGTGCGGCGCAGCTTGCCCATCACGCCGAGATTGCCGCACCCCATCGGCAGGGCGGCGGCAAGGGCGCCGGCCTGGATGCCGCTGTCCGTGCGGACGGCGAAGCCGCTGCCCTCGAACAGATTGTGAAGGGCCGTCTCGGCGCTCGCGATCTCGGCTTCCGGTGCCTGGAGCACGAGCTGGTAATGCAGGCTCGCCAGCGTCTCGCCCTCGGCGAGCGCCTCGGCGGTCTGCTGCCAGTCGTGATATTCGCGGCTGACCTCCGGCATGAAGTGGCGCAGCCAGCTGTTGGCCTGTTTCCAGCTCCTGTTCGCCCGCAGGCCGACGGCATCCCGGCTCATGGCGGCGCGGGTGAAGGTCAGGGAATGCAGGACCGGCCAGACGCAGAAACGGCCGGCGTTGAACAACTCGCCGATCAGCGACGCCGGCGCGCCCGGGCCGATGTCGCGCGGCAGCTGCGTCACCGAATAGCATCGCATCGCCACCGGGTCCGATGCCACCGGGTCCGGCGCCACCGGGTCCGGCGCATCCGCCCCGTCCCGGAATGACGGCCCGTCCCGGAACATCAACCCGTTCATCTCCACGCCGAGCGCGGCGCCGGGCGCGCGGATCTGCTCATGTATGCTCTCCAGCGGGTTGTAGCCTTCATCATGCGGTCGGACGGCGTTCAGGTTCGGCATCAGGATCTGCCGGCACAGGCCGATCAGCATCTCCGGCTCGACGGGCCGCAACTGCGTACCGATCGAACGAAATCCCTGATGCAGGGCGCTCCTGACGGCCCGCAGCCGCTCTGTCTGCATCCGCTCCGGGACGCCGGCGGCGTGCGGGATCATGAAGACGCAGAACACGCGCGTGTGCTTGAGACGCCAGCGCTGCCGCGCGAACACCTCGCCACGCGCCCCCGCCTCGAAAAGATCACACCGTGCCCGCGTCATGGCGGCGAAGTCGGTGCGCGCCGCCGCCCAGCGGTCGAGCGCGCCGGCGATCGCGGGCGAGGACCAGTTGAGGACCTGTATGACGCCGCGACCCATATCGATCTCGGCGAGCATCGAATGCAGGTTGCCGATCGCCGCCTCGTCGAGGCTGACCACGGGCAGCATCTCGAACATGATCGCGCGGCCGGAGACGCAGTCGTAGACCCCGGTATCGGGATCGTATGCGCGCATGGCGGCCAGGTCGCCGATCGGCATGTAGCCGTCCTCACCGGCGCCGAGCGCGACCCGCGCGGCGAAGTCGGCGAGACCGGCGGCGAGTCCGGTGGTGAGACCGGCCGCGAGTCCGCGTCGATGAGCGGCCCTGTGATGAGGGTCCCGGCGATGAGAGGTGGTCCCGTCCGTCCTCATGGCCGCCTCCATCTTGCCGGACTGACGATGATGAACATCCGGCCGGCGGGATGCCAGTTGCCGGCGGCGTCCTCGAACGGGCCGATCCAGATCTCCGCCAGTGTCTCGGGAAGGCGCACCGCCCCCGGACCGGAGACGGACGGGGACGCGTCGAAAAAGGCCGCGATGATCCGCTCGGATGTGACCGGGGTGGACGTCATCGGGCCGGGCGTGAGCGGGCCGGATGTGATCGGGGCCGACGTATCGGCGTGCGGCGTATTCGAGGTGCCGGCCCGCGTGCCCTCAGCGAACAGCGTCAGAGCGACAGGACCCTGATCGACGACCGGACTCTCATCATCGGGCGGGGAGATACCCCCGTCGCCGGAGACGCCGCCGAGCGGGCTGTCGTCTCGACCCCGGCCGGAGGCGACCCGTTCGCCGGACCGCGTGTCGCGCCGGCCGTGCGCTGCCGCCGCGTCGGCACCCGCCATGACGGTCTCATCGCCGTCATCGGCCCTGACCGGCCAGCCGTCGGCGTCATAGAGGATGTCCGGTTCGCCGCCGGTCGAGATCGGCACCGGCAGCGGCACCCGTGACGGACTCCCGTCCGCCGGAACGACGGTCCGCCGTACCGTCACGCCGGTATCCGTGGTCCCCGCCCCGCGCAGCGCCGCAAGCGCCATCGCATCGCCCTCGGCCACCGTGAAGCACCCGTCGGGCTGATCCGTCGGACAGGACCATTCCGATACCGTCGTGCTCGACGAGCAGCCCGCCAGCCACAACGACAGACACAGAGCCGCGACAGCCGCGGAGGGCCGGGCGGATGTGAAAGCCGTGAAGACAGCCGGGACGGGGATGTCGGGGATACCGCGCATCATCCGCCTCCCCGCGGCGCGGAGACCGGAACCGGTCCGCCCTGTCCACCGCCCTGTCCACCGCTCCGGTCCCGCCCGTCGAGCCACGTCCCGGCGATGAACACCACCTCGACCGGCGTGCCGCCCTTCAGGCTGACCACCGGCTGATACTGCTCGGCACGGCTGATATAGTACTGCGCCAGCCGGTCCCCGGCGTTGCCGATCCCCTGCGCCAGCCCCGCCTTGCCGGCATCTGACAGAACCTGCCGGTCGGACGGGCGGCGCACCGTGCCGTCCGTTCCCGTACCGATCACGGTTGGTGGCCGCAGCCCCTGCGCCGCCGCCCCGCCGAAGCCCGACAGGATGCCGGCCATCGCGCTCTTCTCGACAAGATCGCCCTCTCTTGTGATGACATTGCCGCGCACCCCGGCCTGACCGGTGCCGGCGACGAACCCCTGGACCGCCGTCTCGACCACGCCGCGCCCACGCCGGCAGGTCATCGTGCGCAGCCGCACATAGACCCGCTCGGAGGACAGATCGCCCCGCGCCTCGCCGGTGATCACGCAGCCCCGGATGTCGGCCTCGAGCACGTCGCCGCGCCCGTCCGCAGCCGTGCCGGCGCGGCCCGTGATCCGCATCAGCACCGGGCGCGGGTCGGCCTGTCCGGTGACGCTGACCGAGGCGGCGGCCCCGGTGGTGATCACCGCCGGCGCGTGCGCTCCGGAAGGCAGGTAGAAGGCCGTGTCCCTCACATCCTCCCCGTGGCGGACATCGCCCGGCGCGTCGGCGTTCGGACGCGGCGTCAACTCGAAGCGGACCAGACTCGGTGTCGGCACGGACAGCGGATCGGCCGCCACCCCTCCGGATGCCGTGCCCGGAGCCGTGAAGGGATCGTCCGCGAACCCCGTCTGTCCCGGCGCTGCCGAGGAGGGCACCGTCGCCGGTCCAATCATCGCGTCGGAGGAAGGGGCTTGCGGCAGACCGGCGAAGGGATCGCCCGCGTCGCCCGTACCCGCGCCCCTGATCGCCGCCGCCTGCGCGTCGATCACCGCCTTCGCCTCGCGCTCCTGCGCGGCCAGCTGTTCCTCGAGTTCCGCGATCCGCTCCAGAAGCCGCGCCCCGGTCTTGCCCGACTCGCCGAGACGATCCTCGAGCGCGTTGATGCGCTCCCTGTTCCGTTCAATATCACGCGCCCCTTCCTCGGCCCATGTGACCTCCGGCGCGACGCCGTCGACCCTGGAATAGCTTGTCCGCGTCACCTCCTCGCCGGTCACGGTCCCCGGCGCAGGTCGCGCCAGACGGTCCACAACCAGCATCGCACCGACCGCCAGGGCGCCGCCGATCAGGATCAGGACAAGCTGGCGTGCCCTTGTGCGCATGTTGACGGTCTCCGGATCAATCATCGCCGGCCTCGATGACGATGATGGCCTCGTCCCCGGCCGGCGACAGCCACACGGCGGCGGCCTCCGGCGCGATCGCCCCCGGGTCCGTTATCCTTGAGCGCAAAAGCCGGGCCCGCAGCCCCCGAAAGATCGCGCCCTGCCGCGCCTCGACGATCTCGACATCGCCGATGCCGGACTCGATATGGTCGAGATCCGCCGGGTCGGGACGCGCGGCCCTGTAATCCTCCAGAACACGGCCGGTCATCATCGCCCTGACAAGATCGGCCAGCGCGGCGCGGCGCGGCGATGGTGACAGCCCGGGACGGGGGCGTTTCCGGCCGATGATGACGATCTGCTCGGACGGGATGTCGAGCGGTGTGAGAAGCAGCTGGTAGCTGGCGCCGGATTCCGCCGACAGGAACATGTTGACCGGTTCGGTCAGCGCCGTGCCGACATGCGGCACCAGGAACACATCGCCGCTCCCGGCGTCGTGCTCGATGCTGAAGCCCGTCTGCCTGCCGACCACGCCAGATATCCGGTCACCGCGAAGCGCGATCCGCGTGATCTCGCGGCTCGATATGCCGGCCGCGATGCCCGTCTCGCCGTCCGAGACCTCATATTGCAGCGCCGCCGCCGGCATCGCCGCGTATATCAGCATCAGGGCCGCCGTGACGGCATGCGCCGGTCTAGTCATCTTCCTGTTCCTTCCATGCGAGTGTGGTGAGAAGGGGGGTTCCCCGCGCGTCGCGCCGCCATGCCAGCGTGATCAGCACCGGAACGCGCGTCACTTCCCGGCCGGCCACCCAGCGGGTGAGCACCCCGTCGACGCCCGTCGTGACGCTGTCCCCGTCCGCGGGGGTCGCCGACACGCTGACCCGCTTCACCGACAGCGCCATCGACAGCTTCTTCCTGTCGATGGTGGCCTGCTCATCCTCGAGCTGGGTGATCAGCGCCTGCCTTCCCGCCGGATGCGCCCATCGAAGGACACGCGTCCGCCGCCAGTCGCCGGTCTCGGGCGTGACGTTGAACATCACCGTGGCGACATCGGCCGAGGCGTCGGCGAGCCATTGCCCGTCGAACCCGTTCTGTCGGATCTCATAAGGCCCGGTGATCCGTGCCGGCAGCAGCAGCGTCGTCGCGGCGGGCCGGATGATTGTCTGTGCCAGATTGCCGGCGACGGAGACGGCCAGCAGGCAGGCTAGCGCCCAGAACCGCAGCCCGGCGCGGCGCATCCGCCTGTCAAAGACGTTACGGTCCATCACCCTACCCCCTCAGCAGCCGCTTCCAGCTCGGCGGCAGCGCCTTCAGCCCGATCGCCAGATGCCAGTAGCAGAGCGCGCGCGGGCCCGGACCGCCCGACAGGCGGTGGCGAAAGGCGCGAAGCCCGAACGCGGCCGTCAGGCCGCCGGCGATGCCCCAGGCAAGCGAGGTCGTCTCGTTGACCAGTATCAGCGCCGCGAACCCCGTCAGCGCCTCGGGAACGGTGAAAAAACCGATCCGCCGCGGCGCGTCCAGATGCTGCGGCACGAACCATTTGTTGCGTTCGGACATGACCGGACATCACGGGCCGGACCTCAGAAGATCGCCGTGCCCGAGAGCGTCTGCATGATCGTCGGGCCGGCCGAGACCATCAGACCCAGACCCGCCAGACCGCCGCCGACGGCCTTCAGCGCCGGCCGGTCCGTCGCCGCCATCGTCACCACCCCGATGCCGATGCCGGCATAGGTCGCGATCGGCGCGATACCGTCCTTGAAGAGATTGTGTACCTTGCCCTGAACGCCCTGCCAGCCGGCCGCGCTCGCATCCGTGCTGATCGTCGCCAGCGCCGCCTCGGGAAAGACCAGAATCATGAGAAGCATCACGAGCAGCATGACAGGCACCGTGCGGGTGCGTGACGGCGACCATGCCGTCATGGAGCTGTCACGACACGTCACGAATCGCCGCCCGAACAGCGAGTCCGCCGGACGCGACAGCATCACGCCCAACACAATATCTTGTGGTTTTGTGGGAAATATATCCTGCATTTTGACCATCCATCCGTTTTCTGTTACGAATTGATGGTCCTTGCTTTGTATATCAGGGGGAGGTGATATAGGGATAGAGTCCCGTCACTCCCGCCATCCCTTGCACTTTTCCAGAGACGAAGACCGCGTTTAGCGTAGGTTCAATTCTGCGAGGGGTCAAGGAAGGGGCAGAACCCGGGGATCCAAGCATAAAAAAGGCCCAGAAACCCGCAGGTTTCCGAGCGCTTGAGACTTAAATCACACTCAAGCTACCGCCATTAACTTTTTTCCGTCAACAGAAACCCGTTTTTCTGAACAGGCCCGGCTTGCCGAAATTTCTCCGGCGACTGCCATGACGGCATGCTGCCAGAGGCTGATATCACCGCGTCAAGATCACACCGGCGCGCGCCCACAAATCATCACCACGCCCGATTGACAGGGTTTCTGTTAACCGGATCGCGATACCGAACGGGGACGGTTCCGGCCCGGTAGCGGGTCGTGACCGCCCTTACAAAGCTGCCGCCGATCGGGGAGGGTGGCAGCGACGCCGGATACTGGTCCGGTGCCGGCTGGTATGAACGCGGTGACCGCCGCGACCGCCGGCTGTTGCACTGGAGCTATGGCCAGCGCCGGAACCAGGCACGCATCCGCAGGGTCCTGACATTGCTTGCGGCCAGTTGGCGCGGGCATCACGGCAAATCCTATCGCACCGCCGGCCGCATTCTTGGTGAAATCGCCCTTGCCTGGAACTGTGACCAGCGGATCAGCCGGGTGTGCAAGAGTTCGATCGCGCACCGCCTCGGCCTGCATCGCAACACGGTCTACAGACAGTGCCGGACGCTGATCAGGCTGGGGCTTCTCATACAGGGGCATTATGCGGCCCCCAAGAATGGCCAGTACAAGACCTACGCGGTGTTCGCCATCGCCGGCATGTCAGGCCGATTGCCGGTCATTATCAGCTTTCGAAGGCGTCATAGCCGGCATGCACGCTTTGTTAACATCACCTGGCCGGCAGCGGCGTTGGCGGCCCATGGGCGCCGCAGCACCGCGCTGATCCCGGATACGCCGCGCGCCTGTGAGCCGCCTAAAAAATCCAAAATGGTGCACAATACCTGTGACTCAGATCTCTATATGTCCCAACCAACCGAAAGGCGGGGATATGGCGCCGCGCCCTTACGGTCGCGGCAGGTTGTTTTCTCAGCCGCCAGAGGCGGCGGCCTGCGCAGGCTGTTCGGGCCAGCGCCCCAGCAATCATTACGCGGACAGGCCGTAGGCCTTGAAGGCAAGGCCTCGCAAATTCGTCCCACCCGTTCTGATGCGTCATTGTCGGGCATTGAGAGGATCAGGAGTAGGATGATGGCGTTTGAGCAGGCTTTCGGGCATCTGGCCAGCTACAGCCCGCCCCAGGGCTGGCCGCGCGGCTGGATGCGGGGCAGGGTGGCGGCGCTCAGCGATTCAAACTGGTCGGCCCTGGTCGAGCTGGTGCTGTCGCGCCCGCTTTTGACCGGCGCGGCGCTGATGCCTGACGGCAAACGCTTCGAGCTGAATTTCTGGTGGCTGATGCGCCACGCGCCAAGATTGCTGCGCCAGACGGAGGTGCCGGCACCGGAACTGGCAAGATGCCCGCGAACATCGCCGATCCTGGGTAGGCCGCCAAGATCATCCAAGGAAAGGCGCGCCACGCTGAAGACCTTGCGCGGGACCAGTCCGCAGCTTGCCGACGCTCTGGAAAGCCTTGGCGGGGCATTCCTTGACGGTGGCGAGGATGATGCATGAGGGCGGCAGGCACAGGCCATGCCCATATCCACTACAGGCTCATCACGTCTGTTTCAGGCTGATCTTCGAAAGGGCCGCAAAATTCGGGACCAGGCGAACAAGCTGGAAGTCACCTTCCGGCGTGTGATCGCAGGCGATCTGATTGAGATATGTCTCGAGGAAGGACAATTTCTGCGCCGGGTCACCGGCCGCCGCCGCGCGCTCCGCGAAGGCTTCAAAATCAAGGGAGTCCGGACTGGGTAGTCGCTCCAGAAAGCGCCTGTCGACGACCAGTCGATCAAGTTCCGCTTCATTGTCGAGAATCTGCCCGGCAACGGTTCGCGATCGTTCAAGACCGTCTGCGATGGCCCTGACAAGATTGCTGTTCTCGAGCTTCAGCGCCGCTTGCCGTGCCTTGATGCCGGCCAGACGATCCCTGGCAAGACATTGTTCGAATTCCAGCTGCCGGATCCAGTGACTCCAGACGGTTCTGCCGTTTCTGAGGATGAAACCGTGAACGACCTCAATCACCTCCTCGATCTTGAAGCGTCTGTCATTGGTGCAGGTCTGGTATCGCTTGAAATTTCCGCAGATCAGATAGCGATCCTCGATCCTGCTGAGCTGGCCTTCACAACGGGCGCAGATACAGCAAAGGCTCAGCCGATCAAATTTACGCCGTCGGCGGATTTTACGATATGTTGTGTCGCGCCGCTCCCGTGCCGCGAACCACAGCTCGTCACTGACGATGCGAAGGTGCGGCACTTCCTGTACCTCCCAGTCCACCTCGTCGGCAACGCGGATTTTGCGCTGTGATGTTGTCGGGTGGATGGCCTCCGCGCAGCGGCCCCAGATCAGAACGCCGCGGTAGAGTGCGTTCTGCAGGATCCCGTCCCGGCGATCATAATGGCCTGTCAGCGTCACGCCCGACCATTTGCCACCGCGCGGTGAGGGGATGCCGGCGGCATTGAGGCGCCGCACGATATGCGCGACAGGCATGCCGTCCACATAGTCGCGGTAGATGGATCTGACGATCACCGCCTGGTCCTCGTCGATCTCCCTCAGGCCCCGCTCGGGAAGGCCCTCATCATTCAGATGCCGCACCCGGTAGCCATATGGCAGGCCACCCGCCGCGCGCCCCAACCTGATCTTGCCGACCTGGCCGCGGCGGGTGCGCGTTTTCAGATCCTTCAGGAACAGACCATTCATCGTTCCCTTGAAGCCAAGCTTCATCTCGTCGATCGGGCCATCCATGATCGTCTGGATCACGACATTGTGGAATGTCGCCAGTCGAAAGATGCGCGCCGCGTCACCGATGTCCCGGCTCAGCCGGTCGAGGGATTCTGTCAGGATGACATCCAGCTTGCCGCTTTCGACATGCTTCATCAGCGCTGTCAGGCCCGGCCTGGTATGCATGAAGGAACCGGACTTCGCGCGATCACAGAAGATATCCAGCAGGACGTCATTCTCTGAGAGGCGTTTTCGGCATTCGCTAACCTGATCCTCGATCGACCGGTCATTCTGCAGATCGGAGGAATAGCGCGCATAGATGGCGATGATTGTCATGAGGCGGGGTCGGCCTGTTCTTTTGGATGATTCCTCGGCAACCCGGTCAAGTATGCCCTCGGCGGACAATCAATCAACCCTCTGTAATAT